>OOFE01010921.1:30541-47697 GCA_900323365.1 Monocentris japonica
CCAACTTCAGTGGACAGACGATGTGATTTTTGTTTACCTCATTGATTTACACCAGTTCTGTCTCAAGGATAGGGCATTGCATTGCGTAGTACGCGTGGTGTTGTAGATTCAGACTCTAGAGGACAAAAACATGAAACTTCCAGATGCTTTCTTGTTCCATCACAGTAGGACAGACCATAACTTCCCTAAAGAAATTCATCCGTTGTTCTACCTGCATGTTTGAACAACATAGCCTGCCAATGAATGTTGCAAATGCCTTACAAAAGGTTGTTTTGTTTTTTTCTCAATTGGGACTTTCATCTTTTGTGTTTCAGACTGACATGTATCACTACTCACTGTGTCAGCTGAGTTCTTAAAATCCATTTCCTAATGGGTACCTTCTAAAGTGCAATTTTAATAAGTACATATCTTTCCATGAACACTGTATACTGCTGCTACATAGCGCTTGTTCTAATAAAACTGTAAAACTCAAGCAGATTAATGTGATAGATGAGTGTGTGGTGTATATCACTGGCTGGTATTGAAGGCTAGGCTGTATTTTCATTCCATCAAATGTGCTTACAGCAAAAATCCACCCTATAACACACTCTCCCAAAAATAGAAAAATCAGAGAACCAACTAAATGAACCTGGAGCGGCTCAACAGTTGATTTTTAGATTGACTTTGTGGACTCCATCCAAATGTGCAGTCAGTATGTTCAACATCATTCAGTTGCCAGTAAACAGAACCTTATGTCATAGTTGTTTCATTCAATAAGGTTCCTAAAACAGTACTTGCCGCTACTATTATCTACCGGGGTTCAATTAATACAGCAGCGGATACCATTCAGTAAATTTATTAAATATATCCCACACTTTAAGTACTATGAGGCACACAGCAAATTATGGGATGACACCAGCAACATGGGGATACATGAGCAGGAATATTCAGAATCGCACAAAAGACAAGGTAAGTGAAGTATAATGAAACTGTCGTATCTGCTTTGAACATCAACCAGACAAAAGCAACTGAGTTCATACAGCTGTGAGAATGTCAAACTCTATGGGATTATGTGGATTTCTGCATTAATTGGTCCTAAATGTTTTCTGATCTTCATGTAGTCCTAATAATGGATAAATACAATAAATGAATAACACACAAACTATTTTTTCATGCCTTTATTGAAAACATTGTTTAAGCATTCAAAGTCTAGGGTGGGAAAAGTATGTGAACCTCTATGATGACTATTATGAAAGAGGGTAATTGAAGTCAGGTGATGACATTCAGGTTTGGGTTAGAGGTGTCCTGCCCTATCAACTTATCAACCTACCAACAGCAAAGCCTCATCCCAACCGTGAAGCATGGCGGAGGGAGCATCATGGTTTGGGGCTGCCTTTGCTTGAGAATATCAGGGCAACGGTCCGCGATCTGAAGCTTAACACAGGTTGGGTCATGCAGCATGACAATGACCCTAAGCACCTTGAGCCTAAGGTCCTGATAAAGACCTTAAGCCTATTGAAATGTTGTGGCATGACCTGTGGCATGACCTGAAGCAAGCCATTCATACAAGACATCCCAAAAATATCAATAGACTGAAACAGTTCAGTAAGGAGGAACGGTCCAAAATACCTCCTAAACGTCTGATCAGCAATTACAGGAAACGTTTGGTTGAGGTTGTTGCTGCTAAAGGAGGTTCAACCAGTTACTGCTCACATACTTTTCCCTTTCAAGACTCAATGTTTAAATAATGTCTACAACTTTGTATTTTAATTGTTTGTGCAGATTGTGTTTATCTCTTGTTTTGAGTTATGTGAAGATCAGTCCACATTTTGGGAGCAATTCATTCAGGAATCCAGACAATTCACTTTTTTTCACTGGAGATCTCATACTGTCTGACCTGCAGCTGGCTGGAATGACCTTTGCCAATAATTACATCATTCCATCTAACTGCAGACCATCTTTTAAAACATTTTAATGGTGGCGTTCATGCATTAATCACTCAGATTAACAAATAGGAAGTAAAGCAAAAAATAACAATAACAAATGTCTGGCCCGGACAGCTCAGTTGGTAGAGCATGAGACTCTCAGTCTCAGGGTCGTGGGTTCAATCCCCACATAGTGTTAAACTGTAACTTGTAAGTTGCTTTGGATAAACGCGTCTGCTAAATGACTGTAATGTAACATCTTCTATTGGCAGTCTGGTAAGCTCAACACATTGCCGGAAATAAATACAATTTAGACTAAAATGTATATTGAAATCGGAAAACCTCTGCATACTAAAAGGTAAACCGAAAGCCAAAACATTTCCACTAAGGCAACTATAAATCATGGCATGGTGTAAATAAGAGATATCACTGCTGCACCCATTTTGTAACAATTATGGTACTGAAAAAATAGAGGACATAAAAATATCAAGCACTGACATGGCTTGAAGTAAGCATCTAAAAAGGTCATGAGGAAGTGCTTTGTTAGATAGGGTTAAATGGCCCTACTTCATTTACACATTTGTATTTGCTTCAATTTAACACTCTACATTTTCGTCATATGAAATAAAACCCTGACAGTTTGATGATAAACTTCAGTTTGAGATTTGATTCTTCAACTTGGGAATGTTGACTTCAGTTTTTACCCCCTTTCCTCACAAATACTCTTCTAAGCGTCCATGATTAAGGTCAAAATACCTTCAGTAACTGTGGAAAATGATTTTTTTATAAATATGTATTAAAAAATAATTTGATGTGAAATTGTCCATGAATAGGAAGACAAGTGAAAAAAAAAAAATTAGCCCCACCATCAAGTCTTGACATCATATAATATTCCCTTATTGTTGCAATGTGGGTTAAACTGCAGCGATAGTTTATTTGATGGAGGCCATGATCTTGATATATTGAAGGGCGCTGTGTGCTGCGTCATTGTGTGCATTGCCACAGGAAATGCCTGTGCCATGGCACACAGTGACAGGGGAGGTGGACAACTCTGCCAGGCACTGGTACTGGCCATTCACCGTCAGCTCATCTGCAAAGCACAATCACACACTTTACAATACGAGCAGTGGCTATTGAGCTCAACTTAAAAGTCAAATGCACAGCGATGTCGCGTTTATCTTAATAACTGAGAAACGCAGATGTGCCATGTGCTATCTTACCAATGTCAAAGTATGTGACCTCAAAGCCCTGCTCCTTGGACAGCTCCAACATCATCTGGATGTAATCTGTGTTGGGAATGCTCAGCGGGTTTCTTCTCAGCAACGACAACTTCTCCGCTGAGGAATTCCGCAGGTTCTCGAATCGGACGCTGGGTTTAGGAGTCTGAAAAGGTCAATTAAAACAAAACAATTATAAACCACACATTTTTAGCAAATTACAGTCCAAAATGTTGCAGCTGTCTCCAGTGTTCCCTCCCTTGGGAAAAAAAAAAAGCAAAGCATAACTGACGTACCCATGTGATTTCAGAACAGCCTGACAGACTTTGAAGCTTTGCCACCATCTTCTCTGCAGCTGCCTTTTTTGCTGCCTTTTTTGAATTTCCAACAGCTGTCGAAAAACATCAGACTGAGAAGCTAAAGAGGCTGAACTTAAAAAAAAAAAAGCAGACATCTGTGAGAGTGTTTCAGATACTTCTATATGACCGTACCCGTCTCTGACAGGGACTCCATTCGACATGTAATAGTGAATTCTCTCTTGTGTGGTGGACCAGCTTCCATCAGAACTGTGTATTCAGGAAGACGCCATCCTCTCTGCAAGGCTAGCTCCTAAAATGAACGGTCAAATTAAGAGAATTAAAAAAAATAGCGCAGGGAGGATAGTTAACAACTATTTAATTTTTTTTTTTAATACCTACGCAATAGCACTATCACCATTTTCCAAAATAGGACCTGCCTTGTACAGCTGATTCCTACCATCAATATTGAATCAATCACCTAAGCAGGCAAACAATTTTTGAATTCTGAAAGTAAATCAATTTAAACAAATTTCTCCTAATTATGGCTCAGTTTTTAAAAAAAATTAACAATAAAATATACACAACTGCTCACATACACGGTACACACACACACACACAGCAACAGCACAGTCAAGGCTATGATTCAGACACCTGCAGTATCCCGACTGAGTTGGGATGGTCGTTGGGTTCCACTGCAACACCGTTACTCTCAGACTTGGTGTGAAGGTTCCTGTTTGGAATTAGATGCAAAAAGTTAAATCAAGGCTGCCTTTGGTGCATAAACTCGCGATAGGCTGTCAGTAATGCTGCCATAGCAGTTGGAGGCGCGTGTTGCAGCACTGCAATGTAGGACAGCGAACAGTAGACGGGGCTCAAGACGACTTACACCGTTTCAACATCGATCTGCAGAAGGCTCAGGGCAGCCTCTGCAGCCTGGTGTTTGGCAGCTTTTTTACTGGGTCCTTGACCTGAGACAAAGCAAAATCAAGCACATGGTACATATTATAGTGTGTTACAGAACTCGTTTTACAGCCAGATGAAAAGCTTGGTAATGTCAAGTCTCATTCTAAGAAGCGTTTTTTAGAGCATGGACTGGTTTGGTTGGTGATATAAAATGTGGTGACCTGTCCACCTTATGTTATTTGTGAATATTGTGTCAATTTTGGGGGCAAATCTTTCCAAATAAACAAATACATACATTTAGGAAAATCTTCAGGGAAATCTTCAGATGTCACAAAACTGTTTTTTTTTTTGTTTTGTTTTTTTTTAACATCATAGTGTATTACGTTCGCCATTACCCAGCTTTTCAAGTGCTTCTCATCCTCTTCACTGGACCAGGGTTGTTCCATCTAATCAGTCACAGTAGCTAAAGAACAGCAGCTATCCAAACACACCAAAATGGAATATCTCAATACAGAAATGTTCTTTGCCAGAAGTGACATGGGCCCATTACAACAGGACATATAGCTGATAAACGCAAAAGGATACTGCAACAGCAACAACTGACCAGCACCATGGGAGAGACACATCAAACCATGATGGCAGCTTGAAAACTGGTTCTGAAAGAGCAGCCAAAAATATCCACTGCAAATCAACGCTTCCCGGCAGTTACAGGCCGCTATCAACACAGCAGGAGCAGGATGGCAACATACCCGAGCAGTTAACATCTCCTATCTTCACACTGAAGACGAAGCTGGGTTGGTGCGCTTCCCCTTCAGCCTTCTCCATCACATATACAGGAAGGTTGCCAGTTTTGGTGCCATATTCATGCAGGATTTGTATAGGTGTTTTACCAGGGCTGGGCCTCTGCGGTTGATGTGTATTCAAGCTGCGAACAACCATACACAAACAGTAACAGGGACATGACAACTGGGCGGTTGACATTAAATAATTATTTGCACAAATAGTAAATCACGATATTTCACATAGCAAAAAAAGAAAACAATGTGTCATATGACGCCAAATGGCAGAGGACGTTTTTAAGACCTAGCAAGCTGCACTTAAGCCTAATTAACCGTACTTAAAGCCTTTTAATTTCTTTGAACACACTAGTTTCAGTTTCAGTGCATACACGGGTCAGTGCAAGCAGAATGAGGCGACTAACCTCGTGCTGAGTGTGCTTCTTACTGCTGCGGACTGATATCCATCTTGAGACATGTTTTCCATCGTCTGTCGTCACGCTAGCAGGCTAACGGAAGGCTCGTGTCGCTGCTACTTCCTAACACCTTGCTGGCTGACACGGGTTAAATATTAAGATCACTACTGTTATCAACTCATCCTAGCCAGGCCGAGGAGTTGCCGAGGAGTTGCCGAAGCTCACTTGACAACTTATCAACATCCGGTTCACCGGCGGGGTCAAGTTAGCTTTTCCCAGGACGTTTACCGCCATCTGTTGCCGACCGCTGTGAACTAAATAGAAAACGATGCTATTGTGGCATGCACAACAAAACTGATGCAACAGTTTCTGACTATTAAATTGCTCGATTCACATTAATATGAATTCACTGCATTTGGTGCGTAACTAACACACCCCTCTGGTGTGCACCAAATGGTAGAGTCTCTCCTTTGTGCGCGTGCGTTATTAGATTATTTAAGCCTCTAATTTAGATGATTTAAACCTCTGGGCTGAAGATCCGGCAAATTGATGTCAGCACTCATCAATGGCTACCTTTCAGGTGTTTAAACCACCTTTAGGGCAAAACATTCAATATGTGCTTTTAACAATAGTTTGGAAAAAGAAAACTGTCAAATCATTATTAAGGCAAAACCTGCTCTTCATACCGAGGAAGACACTTTGATGAACATGAAGCTGAGTGTTGCATAAATATAAAAATGGCTGTTTTATGTTAGCAAAACCTTAGCAGGCATTTTTTTTCTTACTTAATTGAAAAGTGACAGAGAAAATCAAACATTACATTAAAGACAAGGTGTCCCCAAACTGATGGCCAGTGTTTCTTGGCTTCCTGACATTGTTTAACAGCCATAAGAATATGGTTAAGGATAACTGCTGTATGAGCAGTATATCTTGGATACAGTGGCAAAAGTGAAATCATAGTTGAGAGAATACACCCACTACAGACGTGTTACTAAGATTAATAGACTAGTTGTGTCTGTCCGATGTGCAAATGTCTTGTATTTTAGGATACCAGAATGAAATAAAAAACAATTTTAAAATTAAAAGCATGCTTTATTTATTCAAGTGTATGATTAGGACTGTACAATTCATAAAAAATATCTCATGTCATCTTTGTCGGTTTTTAAAAATCCAAATTTGGAGTACATCTAAAACAAGAGTTATAGAAAACTCTTGTGCCCATGTAAACAAAGAGTGTAAGAATAACACTAGCAGTTGGACTGGGCAGGGAGTGGCAGGTTTCTAGTCCCTAGGGCAGGCAGGGTGGGGGCTCTTTGGGGATTGGAAAGATAACTCTCTTCCTGAGTGAGAACGCTGGTTGGGGCATCTGCTTCTTTTCACCTCTGGAATCAGATTTCTGGCTGACATCGTCATTCACTTTTGTCAGGATAGACATTATGTCATCCCCACTGGTAAAAAATGAAAAAGTGAGTGAGATAGTGAGTCGCTCATCAATGTGACTTGTAATTACAACTAATAAATGTAATTATTCTCTAAAACATATACAGTTCCATGTCACAGCAATCACTGAAATACACATCATCTTACCATATCCATATAGATACTTCATTTCACTAACCTGGGCACCATTTGGACCAGGTTTTGGCACAACGACTGCATGAACCAAGTGCCTAGCTTCCTGTCTCTGAAAGAGGCAAAGTCAGGAACAGTGGCCATGCCCATTAAGAAATCTGCACTGGCTGGAATGGAGTCTCTAGGTACCACGGCGTCGCTACAAACGGAGCTGGATGCAGGGCTGTCAGCCTGGATGTGAACCGCCTCCTGCTCTCTGCTGCCCTGGCAGGCCTGGATGAAGAACAACTTGGGTTTTTCCGTCAGAGAGGCACACTGCAGTCCGCTGAAAGGCTCAGTGAGCTCGATGAGCCGGACCACCTTGCCATCCACCCCATACACACTTCCTTCCTGGCCGTGGCTGAGAATGCAGCATACTAGGCAGTCCATCTGGCTGTGGTCCCTGCTGCGGAGCTCCTGCACCACAGACAGCATCCGATCGCTCGTACAATCATTCTCTATCTGTATCTCAAAGCCAAGCCACTTAAACACACTCTCGAGACTTCCTGGAAGACACACAAGCGCACACGCACACACGCGCGCGCGCACACACACACACACACACAGAGCAGGGATGGAACATACGCACAACATTTTCATTTGACATGGAATTATTTGAAGAATTGAAATTACCCTTACTTTCATCAATCTGGGTCCCCTCCCGGTTGGTGAGTTGCTTTTGGGATTTCCTGAAGTCATAGTTGTTTATTATCAAGCAGAAACCTGTCGGTGGTCCTGTCATAGGATATGTTCCCAAACGCTAGAGAGACAAATTAATAGTCCACATTAAATGATGAAGGAATTGTACTGTGTGTGCTGTGCATGGGGAACTTCATCCATCATGCACACCTTAGCCAGTACTGACTAGTATTCATACTCAGTGAGCAAAGGTGTTTATACATGTAAGAAGTAATGGAGGTAAAAACCTCTTCCTCCCTGGTGAAGGCTTTGGTGGCGGCAACACGTTGGTTGCCATAAGTAATTTTAATGTCTGAACCCTGAATGAAATAAAGACTCTTTAACTCTACACCCCACAGGAGTGCCTTGGACTTGAATACCTCTTCCTTTTTGTTTGTAGTTTGATAATGTACTGGGCCACAGGTCTTGTTGTTAGAGGAGGCTTGCTGTGCTGATGACAATGTTTCCACAACGCCACCGTTCTCTATGGGAGAAATGTTCACAGGGCATGAGGATGGCTGATTAGCAGATAAAGAGGGAAAGAATTTGATGACATTTGCACACTCATAAGAAAGAAAATTAGAGATATTAAGGTTTGTCAAGTAGCTCCACCCATAGAAAGGCACTGGAAATTCTTATAGTGACGTTTGGAGGCTGCACCATTACTTGTTTTGGTGCTTAGGCGACTCAGCCCATGTGACAGCGCCTCATCCCCAGAATTTGAGACCGCTGGCAAATCTATGAAAGCGATTAGAAAAAAGATACAGAATAAAGTCATTGTGGCAGACTGGAGGGGATGTGTGGTTGAGGTGTGGGCTGCATGCAGGGAAAGCCAGCCCACCAGCTTGATACTCCCCTGCATACAGCCCACGCCTCAACCACAACACTGCATTTAAATACCAGGATTCAGCTGTAAAGCAACCAACCCAATGGAGAACTCACCCAGAGAGGTGTTGGACGGATTCATGGAAGTACACTGTATGGAATACAAAAAGGATTTAAAACGAAATGTTACAACAAGAAGGAATGTCACACCTAGCCCTAATTGTTTTTAAACGCTATGTCCCACTGGTTGAATACTATGCCTGTGTGACCTGGCACATTCTCACCTGAGCCAATGGGTGCGAGAAGAAGGCAGGAGGAAGAAGACGTGGGTCATCAAAACCTTTAAAAGTGCAGTGCAAATGTAGATTCACAAAGACAGTGAGTGCATTTACAGGTAAATCAATATTGAAACGTTACTCAGGACGCTATTTCCTTTAAGAGTTGGCACATGTAAATGTCACGTTTCCGTCACAATAGCTGGGATGAGCTCATATTGCAGTTATTATAAAGCTGAATATGATAGCTATGACAATATTAGCCAGAACACTGAGGAATGTAAAGACCAGTTATTGTTTTTCTATTGTAAGATTCATTCATGCATACGGGGATATTTGTGATCAGGATATGAGCAAGCAAATGAAGACTATTGTTCCAAAATCAGAGTCTGTCATTTGAAAAGTCACATCAACTCTTACAAAATGATTACTAGCATAAAATGAAAGCACATTATGGTTTACTATTACTGAAGGTAAAGCTACACTATGACACAGGATAGAATCATCTGTGGTTTTGAAATATTGAGGAATTTCAGGTAGCAACATCTTGCATACACAGTGTTTTGCAAAGAAACCATTCATAGAAACACCTTATTCAAGACATGAGCTGGTGCCCCGGAGGACTCTGTGCATGCAAACACACCGAGTGACGTGTTACCAGAACTCACTTTACCTGGTATTTCACACGAGGCAGACCTTTCAGGAACCAAAAGTGGAGGGTTCTAATAGGAAAGAAGGGAATAAGAGAGGGAAGCAGCCATTGCAGAAAGAATAACGTAGTGTTTGTGACAATGTAGCGATGTGAAGATAATGTCACGGTATAGATCCAGCACGCCACTCAAAGGGAAGCAAACCACTGTCAACAATTTTACCTGGCTTTGCACAGAAAGATCAGACGCAGACCTTGACCGTAAGTAGCCTGCCTCCGTCTCTTGGGTTGCAGGCCCTGTGTGAATTACTGCAGACGAAATAACGGTTAAACTGTAAATGACTGACGTCTAATCATAACATATTTGACTGTAGTGATATCCAAATTACTCAGCAGATGGACAGTTACATTTGAAATGTAACTCTGTGTACCATTCTGTGCCTTAAACTGGTTGATCTTTTTTATCCACATGGGACAGACTTTTTCCACTATGTTCTCCAGCCAGTTTAGATCACTACTGCTGAGGAGATCCTTGCGCTCCATCTCCAGGAAGAGCTCCAATAAAGTCTGAGAAATTAAGCAAATTTACAGTTATATTAGAGACACTATGCTACTCTAGTTAATCTAAACTCACTTTATCTACTGCAATTTGTGAAAAATAGTTCATCCACCTTGATATTAAACTTTAGTCCCAGTATACAGTAGCCTATAGCAAGTAAAATCAACCTGCAGTAAGCTAAATGAAAATATCCCTTTTTGACAAAATAAAATAGGTAATAATATAATATGACATGATAGTGCTTTATTATGATGATGGCTGTTTGCCTTAACATGGTGACTGAGTGGAATTCTTAATTTACCCACCTTTGAATTTATCTATACCCACATCACATTATAAGCTTTTATAAAAATGATTGGTTTTAAGGATTGACATTTTGAGGATGCACTCACGACATTGTCTTCCAATTTTTTACGCGGGAGGCTTTCTCTCAACAAGAATTTGATATCTCTCATCTCCTTTTCAGTAATATCCTCAGAAAGGTCATATAGCAGCTTCCTGGAATTAAATGAAAGCATAGAGTAAATCTGAGACAGGGTTTTGCCTGGTCGCCTGGTCTTAGACTGGACATAGCACATTTCTCTACAAACTAATACAGACATGCTTCCTGAAGCGAAACAGTAAAAGGCAGGCTACTTACCTGTAAGGTGAAATGCGGCTGTTGGTTCTAGGTATCTGGTCACTGAGACCAAGCGTACTGACCAAGCGGTGGCGCTGGATGGCACTGAGCAGATCAACAAGCAGGTATGGTTGCTCAGCAGACAGCAAGTCTTGATCCGCCAGAAGGGAGAAGAGGTCATCCGCTGACCCCACTGAGCTTAGATCCCGGCTCAGGAGGTCAGTGCAAAGAAATGTTAAAGCTTGTATCTCATTCCTACCCAGGGCCTGTCCCACCTGTAATAGCAGCTTCTGGAATTCCATTTCCTGTACCAGAAGCAACATGATACATATTTTACCCACAACCATCGTACTCATTCAGTCTGATATTCAACATCTCTTAGATAGAAAAAAACAGGGATGCTTTTTTCCCTTTGCGATATTTAGGACTGATGATTCAGATTCTGTAATGGATCATACAATAATCCACAATCCCCTTCCTCATTTATGTAGCTCCTTCCACAAATGAGAGGGCACCACCAGAGATGGGTGTATTTGAAAAGTCATCACCGGTAACTGTGTTAATATGTGTTAATATGTTTTCTATTGGTTTGCACTGTGGACAGGTATGTGTCAATGTATCTGCTTGTTTATCAGCTTGCCGTAGTTAGGCCTGTGAAGTCCTCCCAGGCTTGTTTGTGATAAAGGACTATATCAATAAACTTGATTTGTGCCCCCTCAAGTGCACTCGACTCGTTGACACTAATATACAAAAGCATTGATTAGATTGGACTTCCTACTTGATTTCCAACTACATTGTTCTCGTTAGAAAAAAAAAAAAAAACTTTGTGCGCGAGGCTACCTGTTTGGAGGTCTGAGCGGTGCGACTTACTGCGTCCACTTCAACTCGTCAAACATCGGGAGTATGGTGGAATTTGTTGCGTTATACCGCGAACACGGAGATTTTACGGCGCCTTTTGTGCTATTGTAATAATACAAATAATGCTGCCGTCCTTTCTTCGCTCCTGAACGTCTACCGGGAAGGAAGTGGAAAACCGAAAGTAAAACGTGGGTGTGATTTGGGACGGAACTGTTGAAACTGTCTACACGGAGATAATAGCCATTTTTTTTATATAAAAAATATATTTTTTAAATGCCCTTTCTTCAAACGGACCTAAAAATGAAGTTAAACTGTACTGTCAGAATACACGGGCCCGCTTGGCTCAGCAAAGTTGATTTTAGACGTTTTCTATGTGCTACAACTTTAATATTTCTCCTCTTCCCTACTGGAAAATCGCTTTAATATTCCTGTAGGGACCTAGAGACTAGTGTGTCTGCGATGCTCAGTAGTAGGTTTAATACTTTATGGTATTTTTTTAAGTATAGTATCACTATAATGTTCCTATACTGTGCAGTTAGTGAATTCAACTAATAAACGCCAGTGAACATGACCAGGCATTTGCTGGTTGAGTTTATTGTCTGAAGTTCCCTCATTACGTTTTACTACACAAGAACAACTAATGAACCTTGACCCAACTATTCTGCACTTTCAGTCAGTTTTAAGGCAACACGGAAACTAAATTGAAGTGCCTTCATATCACTGATTGTTTGGGTTAGAGCTGGATGTCGTCTTCAGGGTCTTGAGCCGTGAGCCCGAGAGCCTGGCGCTGAGTTCCGCCCGGGAAACCTGCCGCAGCCCGTACAAGTTCGCTTGTTCTTGATCCTGAGGGACTCTGTGGGGGAAACATATCGCACAAGCACGCGGACACACGCGTGTGCGAACAGCTGACTGAGCATGTTACAATACGGTTTGACTACAAGTAGGAGATATTTTACAATACATTTATAATGAGTGAAACGCCAAGGCACCCGCGTCAGCAGCAGTCACACCACAGCTGCTCTTACGTGATTGTCAGACGATCATCAAAAAAATAGTTCCATTTAAATATTGAGAAGTCCTGTATCATAGAATGACATGAATTTTATAGCATTATTGATAGACCCGCATTAATGGCATAAAACCTCACTGTCAGTATTGAGGGAGTGCATAGCAGTGATATGACCAGTGGGTTATTCCAGCTGCCGCCTCCCCATTCCATGGGTCCGGGACAGGACGCAGTCCACATAGATGTCCCAGAAGACCTGGGCCAGGTCCCAGAACAGTGCTGTGTGTTTCCTGTTATCTGACGACTTGAGAAACACCATCAGGTCCCAGAAGGCAGGCACGGTGTCGGCGATCCTTGGGGAGCGCATCTCCAGCAGGACAGCTGAGGAGGCGTCCCAGCACTGAGGGTCAGCCCGATACGAAGACAGAGGGTCAACCTGACCCGGTTTCTGGCCCTGGAGCGGCACGGCACACATACAGCTCAGCAGCAACACCGTGGCCAGAGGGATGTTCTGGAGCATAGTGTCCATCTAGAAGACAAAATACAGGACAACTGCCTGATAAAGTAGTTTCACTCTCGATAAAAATTCGATAAAAGCTACATATTATTATATACCCTGCCGAAAGTCACAGCTTCCACTGTCCCAGGCTCAGAATAAAGTCACCAGGGTAAATGTAATGTAAAGGTATCAGAGCAAATGTGTTTTAGGTCATTTATCTGACGAGGTTAAATTGCAAATATATTATCAGGCCAATCTGAAGCCTCAGGTGCGGCTATTGTGAGTGTTTGAGAATTCAATACAGCAGGGTGCATCTGCAAACGACCTTAACACAGGCCCAGACCTTATAGTCTGCACATTATAGAAGTCTGCCAGTTTGCATTACTATAATCTAAATATGGCACCAACACTCAACAGCGGTACAAAATCACAATTTAAGAACAGTTAACTAATCGTCTGCATTACTGGTTAGGATCCAGATTCATTTCATATCACACGTAACAAACACTAACCGATAGCAGTGCACAAATACGCAGAGCAGGCCCTTGGGTAAATTAAAACGTAAATCTAGAGAGCAGTTAGAGGAAAGAGGCGATACTTACCATCAAGGCTGTCGGAATACAACAGGTGGAAAGCAGGACTCGTGCTGTTGGGAGTTTGGTAACTAACTGTTGGGTTTTCAGTCGACGTCAGTGTCTACCTATCAAGGGGGACGGGCGAGGAGTTCATTAGTGAGCAATAATAGTGGCTACCGCTCGGCACTTGCATGCAATTTGCCTTTGCTTCTCTTACCATTATGTCGTACCAGTGTGTTTTGCTGTAACATTGTGTGTTCCAGCATCACCCTTTTCACGTTTGCTATTTAAGTTTGCTATTAAACCATCGGTATTTTCTGATTATACTCATTTCTTACATCCAGGGGATTGTTTATTTTCACTCAAACAACACACTTAGCATTCATCTTTTACATTTCATTTTTATTTTGTTCGTAATTAGTAGCTGTATAATGATAATGTGTAACTGTGATTATTTGTTTCTCTTTGGCTTGTTTTTAAGGCAAAATCTCCTCGGGCATTTAGGACCCCGTGATCATTTAATAGTTCATTTATAGGAGCATTTACATGAGAAAAACAACTCTCGATTTGCGCACAATGTTTTAACATTAGCCGAGAATTTAATGCCAACACCATTTCTGTGAAAAAAATCTAATAGGAAACAGTTGTGCGGAGAGGTAATTGCAAAAATCCTGGTCACATTCAGCTACTAAATTCAGAATTGTTGCTGGTTCAATTCCCTGGAATGACTGCTGAAATGCCGTGGGCAAGATGCTCGCTGAGAATGGGGGGCTGGCACTTCCCTGCTATCATAGGCCTACTACAGATTTAGAAAGGAAAAGGGAATGATTTTGCAGTAAGGCCTTGTAATTCACTCGCATCCTGTCCAACAACATGGGGGCTCCACTGGGTGAAAGGAGCCTTCTTTATTTTGAAGTAATTTAATTTGAAGTAGTAATTGTAGTAGTAATTTGAATTAAAAAAAAAACAAACTGTCTACTGATCTACTAGGTATGGCTTCAGAGCTGGACTGCACCATACCACATGGTGCATTGTGTTAAGTTGATGAGCACATTCTGAGGAAATAACTTTTGAGCTCAACAGAGAAAACCAGCAGGAGATATAAACAATTCAACCTCTGGACAATCTTGGGGAGTTCTGATATCTGTAAAAACAACCACAGCGATGAATAGTGCATCAGAGAGTGGTGCATGAGTTGTGTTTCCATGCTTTTACTGAAATGTCACATGCATGCCTGATCTCAAATATAATTACTTTCCTAGGGAGAGGCCACCGTTAAATGTGCTAGGTTGGTTTCTCACTCGATCGTTCGCTCTCCTGATGACGCAGAAAGGCAGGCATTTCAGCATTTCAGCATTTCAGCATTTCCAAGACCAAAATGCTGACTCCCAAAAGAATCCTATTTTCTTATTCAACTTGAAGTTCAGAATGTAATGTTAGGGTACTTATAGGCAGGATGTTCGTGGCAAATTAGATGGTACAAATAACAATTCCGTTTTGTTTGCATGTGTGATGAGGGAAAGACATTTCCAAACTTCAGTTCAGTGAAGTTTGTCCTACACACCACACGCATGACCAGCCTGGTCACATGGAGAAGGAAAGGTACTGGCTCTTTCTATGAGTCATAACACAAGCCATTAGTCGATGCTTTTATCCAAAGTACCTTACCAGGAGTGTGTGCGTTCATAGCATAATCCCTAACCCTGGCAGTGATAGAGCCATGCTTTTCCTACTGCAGGACCCCTGTATAATAATACTGATGAATAAAGTCACGCTTTATGGAGAGCTTTAGGGATCGGTGGGGAGGTCAGAGTGCATCATCAGCTGCAGAGCAGATCCCCTGGAGCTGGTAGAGATTCAGTGTTTGGTTTAAGGCAGCAGAACAGGGTCATCCGGTTGAAGGGAATTTCCCCTACTCACTATACGCCACCCTGCTGCCCTGTTGTGATCCCTGTTATGAAACTATAAGATACTATAAGATAGTTATATATAAGATACGAAGATAAGATATCTATATATCAGATACGATAACCTCCAGAGATTTCAATGGAAAACACCTGTTTGGAAACAACATATTTGGCGGAATTCACCTCCCCCGTATTTGCAGCAAAGAAAAATTGCAGTCATATGAAGCCAAGATTATTGGCATCCTTGCATTTTATGCTGGTAATGTACAATATCCTCTGAAATAATAAGAAATTGAAACAACTTTTGGTCTTCACACATGATCCTTCAATAAGAATACAAATATAAAAAAATCAAAATTGAGAAGTGGCTATGGCCATGATTATTGGCTCCTTTTTCTAATAGAATTAGTTGCAGCCTTTGGCGATGATGATTTTTCCAAACGTTTTCAATAAGCTTCCTGCACCTTTCTGCTGCCAGTTTCTCCACCTTTCTACTGCAACCTGCTCCAGTTCTTCAATGTTTGAAGGATTCCTTTGACCAACTGCACATTTCAGGTCTCAACATTGGTTCTCAATGGGATTGAGATCAGGACTCATCGCTGGCTACTCCAGAACAGTCCAACGTTTTCTCTTGAACCATTCCTGGTGCTTTTGGAAGTGTTTTGGTTCATTGTCCTGCTCGAGGACCCATGACCTTCAACTGACATCCAGTAGCACATTTCGCTCCAAAATATGGAAAAATATAATTACAAGCTCCGGCAGTCCAAAAGTTTACTGAAACCTGTAGGGTGTTTCTGTACCACTGGTGTTACCGCCTCAGAAGCCTCAACCTCCTCAGAAAGACTGATGTGAAAAGCAAACCTCTGCTTTCTTTTTACATATGAGCTTTTTTGCATTACTTTTACAGTAAAGCAAAATACCATGGGGTAAATATCACAATAGAACACAAATGATGCAATATGAAATTTATTTGACCATCAAAATTTTGGATATACAGTACTGTGCAAAAGTTTTAGGCAGGTGTGGAAAAATGCTGTAAACTAAGAATGCTTTCAAAAATGGAAGTGTTGATAGTTTATTTTCATCAATTAACAAAATGCAGTGAATGAACAGAAGAGAAATCTAAATCAAATCAATATTTGGTGTGACCACCCTTTGCCTTCAAAACAGCATCAATTCTTCTAGGTACACTTGCACACAGTTTTTGAAGGAACTCGGCTGGTAGGTTGTGCCAAACATCTTGGAGAACTAACCACAGATCTTCTGTGGATGTAGGCTTCCTCAAATCCTTCTGTCTCTTCATGTAATCCCAGACAGACTCGATGATGTTGAGATCAGGGCTCTGTGGGGGCCATACCATCACTTCCAGGACTTCTTGTTCTTCTTTGCGCTGAAGATAGTTCTTAATGACATTGGCTGTATGTTTGGGGTCGTTGTCCTGCTGCAGAATAAATTTGGGGCCAATCATACGCCTCCCTGATGGTATTGCATGATGGATAAGTATCTGCCTGTATTTCTCAGCATTGAGGACACCATTAATCCTGACAAATCACCAAATACATATCCAGAATGCAACACCA
>OOFE01010925.1:0-23411 GCA_900323365.1 Monocentris japonica
AGTTGGGGGTGGCTCGCGGTAACGGCTCTCCTTCCGTGCTATGGGGACGAGGGAGAAAAGACCATTACATAAAGAGTACCAGGTGATGATAAAGGCACTTGAAAACATTGTTGGAATATTATATCATATCTGTTTGAGGGGCAATAAGTAAGATTTCTACTGCCCCTGAGATTTATGGCTTTCAAAACTCGGCCCGTACTCAGTTTTGGCTCCTAATCCTTTTCAAAAGTATAAAATGGCCATGGTGTTCAATGACTAAACATTTTGCCTGTAAAAACCTGGCTAGACAGCAGTTTAAGTAACAGCCATGTGATGTGTCACTCACAGATGAGGCCTTTCCCCCCAGCGGTGATGGGTGATGGGGAGGGCCGGCCGTGCTGCTTGGCCTCCTCTGACCCAGTGGACGTGATGCTACTTGTCTCCGGGTCTGCATTTACATCCTTCCCACCTCTCCTCTTAATGGTGCCTGTGTCGCCCTCAGAGTCCTCTCCCCAGTATGCTGCCGAGGACGAGGAGGAGCTAGCCGATGCCCAGCTCCCCCTGGCCTGGGCTGCCCACAGTCCAGCGGGCCCCCCTAGTAAGGCCTCGGGCCCCCCAGGAGGGAGCCCTCCAATGCCGCCTCCTCCTCCGCCTCCCCCGAAGGCCAACGTCTCCCAGCTACGTCCCTGCTGCATGGTCTGGATGTTGTCATGGGAACCGGAGGAGCAGGAAGTCCAGGAGCCGCGGCCGCTATCCGCTGCATCCAGGGAAACGCGATCTCCCTGATCCTGAGTCAGCTCCTCTGAACTGGGGGAGGAGAGCACTGTGGGGCAGCCGGCGTAAAGGCCCCGGCAGTCCTGCATTGATGAGTAGGACCTGAGGAGAGATGGAGATGAGATATAGTCCAACTTGCCCGAAATAGACACAGTCGAACACGGCGCTGCACATACATTTGTGTATACTCGCTGCAGGTTCATAGTATTATTTTAGTTACAGTGCATGCCAGTGGGGGCAAGATTACATAGGTAACTGTAACCTAAGGAAAGTGGAAGTAGTGACAAAAACTCTGAGAACAACAACAGCAATGGCTGTATGAAAGACCGACAACAGTGACTGAGGGAGGATTTAGAAGCAAATTGGTCAGAAAGGTGTAGATATCCTCTAGATTTGTGCAGGTGAGATAAAAAACAAAACAAAGAGGATCATAAAAACCATTTCATCTCAAAAGAAACCACACATTTTCTATTTGTTTGAGTTCTGAGTGTTCCTACCCGAGGCTGTACTGGTCAGGGTCGGTGGTGGCTCGGCGTTCCAACCGTGGTCCTCCAATGTGGGGGTCCCCGACCCCTCCGGAGTGACGGAGCCTCCTGTCCTCCTGGGCCATGTCGAAGGAGGAGTTACTGACCAGGCTGGAGCGAGAGGAGATCTCACTGTGGCCAGAGTCAGAGTAGGCGTCTCCCATCCTGGGGTAGCCTGGAGAGGAGTGACGGATGGAGGAAGTGGGGATATTATAACGGGGTATATTAATGCACTTAACTGAGCACTAAAAAGACAAGTCCTAAAATAAAGACAAAGATGTTTTGGAAATTAGTTTCAATATCTTCTGAATGTTGATACATTATTGGAAGGTGCCATAAAAAAAATAATATTAAACTTAACACATGTACCTTAATTCCAAGTTTTTTACAGACTAAATTTAGAACCTTTAAAACTAGTGAGAGAATATACAATACTAGACCAAAGCAAGTCCATAAACAGAAAGGAATGAGAAAGCCCGCAGAGGCCCCCCCAAATCCTGAGCATAACTCTGCCACATTCCAACACAAAACTCCAATCCTAGGGGTGCAATATCAAAATGAGTGATGTCTTGCAGTGGGCCACTTTTTAACTCTAGAACTCAGTCTCCAGCCATCATAAAACAACTCTAAGTCTCTTATCGCAGTCTGGGGACAATCTTTTTCAACTGGGGCATCACACAGACCACAGAGATAATTGTAGAGTGCTATTTCCAAGTTAGCCAACCAGCTCTTTTAGGACAAATGTATTAGATTCTTCCAGTCGGTACTGAAACTGCAGACTACTACAACAGCCAGGGTTTCAACACAGGTCTGGAGAGTATGGAAAAGTTGGGATAATCAATTTGATTACTTCTAGGTCTTGAAGGGATTGGGAATTGCGCAACTAAGTCTGGAAAAGAAAAAAAAAAAATCTTGTTTTTCAGTCCCGATACACATTTGACTACACATATCATCTAGTTTAGGCAGCTGTCATTTCACATATTGTAGTATTTGTTGTAGCTCAGCTATGGGGTGGAATAGTCTAGTATATTTCCGAGTCACAACCAGCATAAATCAAACTGATTGATAGAAGTTTGAGATGACAATGTGTAGGACACTTGAACACTATGCAGAAGAGCTACGTGTAAGTGGAGCAGGCAAGAGTCAGAGGAAGTGGGTGTGAGTACCTATTGAAGCGACTGTCAGGACTAGCCACTAACGGATGACACAGTAGCAATTAAGCTAAGGCAAGAGGGAAGAAGCATCAACCCACAGGACCCTTTAGGTATGCAGGTTCCAGAAAACTCCAAAACTGCATCCATCAGGGTGTGTGATTCGATCAGCCAGAGCTGTAAGGCCAGAGGAGGTCTGTCTAAAGCCAGACCATTAAGCGCCAGAGCCCTGGGTTTAGAGCCAGGCCAGTCAGCCCTATAGCTCTGTCTATAGCCAGGGCCAGCTGCATGAAGATAGACTAAGACTTTTAGAATTTTACACATTTTTGACACTTGCCATTGAGGTTTAAATGAACCTTTCTACCTCAAATTAAGCCAGTCTTGATGTAACATTTCTGTTTTGCTATACCATTTCCGACTGACATAACACAATAATCAACCTATACCCATTTGTCGGGTAGGATTTTGTTTTGTTATGCATTTTACATTACTGGAAGCAGCAACAGTGATTTGTTTGGAAAAAATAGAAGAACTGGGTAGTTAGTATGAGTAGCGATAGCCACCATGCCTGAACAGACAAAGAAAACACCTGTTCATACAGAAACTAAAAATGTATCAACAGAAAATCCAAGGTAAAAGACATTAAAGCACTGGTGATACTGCTTGACTGCCAAGTGATCTCTGGGAAGTGCAGTGCAAAAGCACCTAAGCAACAATCCTTAACACCAAAAATGTCACCAAAATAAAATAAAAAGAAACTGCCACTTCACAAATCTGTGTTAAGGCTTAGATTAATCTTAAACTGTGTTCATGCAACTGACTCCTGACTGGTCAGCCAGCAGAGTTCTGTCTACAGCCACGTCTGGTCCAGTTTACCTGTGACTGCTGTGGTTTTAGATGGGAAGGACATGTTCCTGACCCTATGGCCAGCCAGTGTCCCCAGCCCTGTGAGCAAGGCAAAGATGTCACAGGAGGAACAGCACACAGCGATACCTTGTGGAGTGGAGCTGTGTTGGCGTGGGATGGCCTAGGTGGGGCTGCCAGTTTGGGGGAGCCATGCTGATTTTTGTGTCTGGCAGTGTTGTACAGGAATCTGTCTCAACTAGTATACAATATGTTGTCTTTGCCCTTGTGAGAATTTGGAAGTTACTGCTAGAGATATATCTAGCTGCATAAAATAAGATCAAGAGTTGTAGTGACTAACATCTACACCATGTTTCATTTCTCAAGTCCAGCTGAATCTGGTATGAAGCACTTAAAAGGTCTGGGATAACAGGGGAAATACCTACTTTGAGTGAGTCTTATTTTAGAAGAAGAATATCTGTATGTTAGCACAGTATTTTATGAAAGACTATTTTATGAAATTCTAAATTATAACGCAATACATGTTGGCAACCACCAGATGGCATCGGCAGTGCGCCATAACAGAGGGAAGGACCTTGGAGAGGGTGATAGGAGGGAGGATTATTGGCTTACCCTTCTTGGGTGAGCTTTGGGGGGAGGTGGGAGGGGAGGAGAGCTGGGAGGAGGCGTTGGACACCGTGTCCTCTGGCTGCCTCCGGTGCCTATCGCTCGCCTCTTCCGACAGAGACAGGATCTTCTTCAGAGACTGTGGGGAACTGGTGCCTGTAGACATTTGCAAGAAGATGACAAGAATTAGCATTGGCAAGGTTGCCATTCCCTATGGGATGTTGGGGTGCTAGGCTGCATTGTCTGGGTTTTTGCAGCTGCACATTGCCAGACAGCCTATAGGTGGCACCACTATCACAGAGAAGTGAGGAAAGGGAGTGTCATGGTGGCCTTTCTATTGTCTGCAAATAAAAAAGGATGAGGAGAAAATTGGCAATGGTGGTAACATGAAAGATTGAACCAGGCTCTTTCCTCCTTCAAATTTCACTATGTTATCTTTGTATCCATAATAACACAGTTATACAATATTACTAATAACACTGTTATATGCATTTGGTTTGTTCTAGGGATACAAATACATAAAGAGATTTTAGCTCATGCTAATTTCTATCACCGGTCACTAGTAATGAAATATTAGTCCAGTCAATATTACGCCATACTAGTAACTAGTAACTTAAGTGGAATGTGGACTTCAGTCAAAAAATAGGGCTAGATATTGTTGGACATTTTTCAATACAAAGACAAATAATGATAATTCAAATTATATATATGTGTAGATTCATTTCTACATCTGCTTTTCTAAATGAATTCAGACCTCACATTTCTTTTTCTTTGCTGAATTATAATACCCATAAACTAAATATATATATATATTGGTATCAACACCAAAAATTGCTATGGTACAAAAATATGTTGTTTTTCGATACACATCCCTAGTCACAAAGCTCATTACACCAAAACTCTTAAGTCTTGATATTAATCTTACCAAAAGGCGGTAGATCCTTGATGGGCACTTTCTTTCGGGATGGGTAAAGGGCCACGGCGGGGACTTGGAGGGCCTGGTTACCCTTGGCCAACTGGCCCCTCTGTTGGCTGGCAGCTCTGGACACTACTGGAGAAGTGTCAGGTCTTTTCCCACTGGTGTTTTTGGGCACTGAGGTGGGTGAGAATGAGTTACCGAATAACCATTACCAATTTTGATTCATATTTTAGATAGAGAAGCATTAAGCTGATGCTCTTATGCAGAGCGATGGGTGAGCAGGTAGGGGTTCAGTGTCTAGCTTGAATTCTAAATATTTCATGAAGGCACTGATCTGTGATGAGAGACAGACAGCATGAGTTTATCATATATATCATATTCACATTTGTTAGAAGATTCCTACATCGTATTTATATGCTTGTACGTAGATGACAAGCTACTTCTCCAACTCACATGTGCTGATGGAGGGTTCACACTGTAGTGAGAGTGTTTGCAGGCTCTCCTCATTAGTCTCCAGGCTGAGGTTGGACAGGTACTGTTTGACCTTCCTGGCCATCTGGGCGTCCTCGTAAAGCTTCTTGGCATTCAGGAAGGAGCTGCGTCGCACCCGCTTCTTGTGTCCGCCAGTCTGGGTGACGTCGAGCACAGCCGCATTGGCACTACCCTGGCTTAGAGACCTGGTCATGCAAACCCACACAGAAATTTGCACATTTGCAGACACAGAAACACACACAAAAACACACAGGAAAACACACATTTGCAGGCAGCACATGCAGACACAGACACACATGCAGGTAAACAGACAAAGAGGGTTGAGACCATCATCAATATGTTGTTTTAGGCCATGTGTTCAAGGATAACTGTATAGGTGGTATTTTGACTCAGACATGCAGAGGGCAGCTTCAGGCATTCCTCTCAGCTCCAAAACATTCCAGACATTCCAGAGAGCAGGAGGGAGGGATGAGGGGAAGGGAGGGAGGAGGGCCGCAGTCAGGCAACAGGGGGAGTAGAAGGTGGGAGTTTTACTAGTGTCACATGGTCATAGTTTACATTTCTGTGGCCTGAGTCAGGGTTGGTAGTAGTAAAAGGTTTATTTGCACATGGTCTCAGCTGAATAATACACAGAAGATAGGCTTAAGTAGAGTACTAGACATTGAGAAGTCACAGTTGTCCCTATCAGTTGAGAGATATTTATGTCAGATTGCATCGCCACATGTTGCTCAAACCAGCACAAGGCCAGTTCCAAAAGTGTATTCTGATTGACATTGACTGAGGAGATATACTTCATCTGTTCCTCATGTTCTGTACACACAATGAAATCCCATTTGACCACAAGAATGTAAAGCATGGCAAAAATACTGGTATCGCAATGACTTCATATCAAGAGCCACTGGCTGTCTGGAGGTTTGATATACAGATATAACCTCAAACAGTGGTAAAATTCAGAGAAACTGAAACGTCAAACTAAGTGTGAGCTGCATGCATTTTTGTAAGTAATACAGCGTATCAAAAATGGTCACGTTTGCTAATACAAGGCTAGAATCAATAATATCTGCTGTTTGTTTTGAATGTATTGATTGGTTTGGTAATGAGAAAGGCATAGAAGGAATCACACGTGTTTCTAATATATGTCATGTTACAAAACGTCAAATATGAATGGCTGAGCTGATGTTAGCAAAAGTGACCTTTGTTTCATTCTATGCCATTTGGTCAGAGGCAGGCAGTGTTAGTGGGCGGGGTCAACTCAAACCAGTTAATGGAAACAAGCTTTCAGGAATGAAGAAAAGAAGCATGGAAATTGGCAGAAAAAAAGGTCATGGTGCAGGGAGGACAAAAGTCCGTAGGGTCACCAAACTTACCCTAAACTTCTCCATTTCTTCTTCCTAGAGGGGAGTGCCATGAGCAGACAAGCATGGGGGCAAAGGGCGGATGAGTAGAGGGAGAAAGAGAGAAGGAGACAAGCTTAGGACAGGAAAGACCACCAAGATCACCAAAGAGAAGCAATTCACCAAAGACCAATGTGAGACACAAAGAAGAGGAAATCAAGTGATTACAACACCAGGAAGAGACATCATAGGACAGAGACACACTTTCACAGCAGCACTGTGCACATCTTATGCCAACAATATGTATAGGGAAACAGTTGCCTGGGGAAACAGTTGCCAGGAGGAAGAGTTGCCCAGAGGGAACAGCTGCTTGAGGAAAAGCGAGATGCAGTAATCTTAACAAATCTACGTAAACTAACCCCACAGAGTTTGGTTAGTCGGTGGAGTGCTGACTGGACCTACAGGGAAGGTGAAGGAATATTAGTCTGGAATGTGTTTACACTACTGGATGGCTCCTTACCTGGTCCGGAACATGAGAGCTGGGTCCATGTTGACGGAGGCCATGCGACCAACGTGGCGGATTTCTTTGGCAATCATCCTCAGCTTCTCAAAGTTCACTAGGCCATCCACTTTAGAGTCATTGCCTGAGGAGTGCAGGAGCAAGAGTAAATTCTCCTAGCCCATCCCATAGAAATTGTGGCATCAAAAACTGACAAAAGTAATACCAATGTGAGGAGGACTGCAGGATAAACTACCTACAGACCAATAAACAGTGAATGTATTGTTACTAGCATTACCAATAACATACGAAGAGCTTCATTCCAAAAAGCAAGATAAAGCATTTTAAAAAAAAAAGTGGCAGACTTATTGAATGACTGATGACATTTTATTATGGAATAAAAAAATTTAATAGCAGTACTGGTTATCTTAAACTCTTGGTCTACAAAATACTACCATATTGGGGGTGGGATCATCTGTGTTTTTTATTTGGAGACATGAATTTCAGGCAACAAACTTTTTCTTAAAATAGATGATGAATAGTGTTATGTGAATTTGTTTTGCCCTTTAGTGCATTCTACCTTCGTGCAAGAAGGTGAGGTCCTTTTTGATGACGGGGAACAGGGGGATGATTGGCGGCTGGAGGTTCTGATTGTTGAGGACGTTTCGGTACTTGGCCATGTTTCTTGAGGGATCGAAGAGGTCCTGCAGGTCCCCGAACAGTTTCTCATACTTGCTGGGTAGCTTCTCCCACGTCCCCCTCAGTCTGGAGACTGGAGCCAGGTTCAGACCACTGGCGGGAGGAACACATTTACCATTGTAAACAGGGGGACGTTAGTTTAGCTTTTCATAGTCTGGCTTAGTTTAATTTATATGCACAGTGAAAATCAGAAGTGAAGTGATAAAACCACAGTGCTAAAAGATTATAATAAAAACATAGACAGAGGAGAAACATAACTAAGTCCTAGAGACTTAAAGGGATATCTTAAAACCAACTAAAAGGAAAAGAAATAAACAAACCAAACAATAAATACACCAAAATGACAAGTGGATTGGATAGCAAAATCTAAATGACAACAACACAATATGGTGGGAGATATTACACAAGATACAATACCATTTATTATCTTGAGCAAAATTCAGTTTGTAAAGCCAGCACAGAAAATATTGCACATTACACAACAATTATACAACCATGTGTTGTATGATGTACAACACATTCACTATTCACCGTCTCACCTGATGATGGCGAACATGGAGTTGAAGTTCTTGCACTCGCGACAGTGCAGGGCGATCTTGATGAAGTGCTTCACGGTCTTCATGCGCTTGAGTTGGTTGGGCTCGCGCGTCACTTCTGTAGCCACCCAGAAAGTCTCGTGGTTGATGGCCTCCTCGAAGCGCTTGAGGCTGGCCGAGCCTGTCTTGGAGCGCAGCTTGAACAGGTCGTCAATGTACTCAGTGGGCTCGATGGCGCAGAAAAGCTCAAAAGCCCGCATGGAGAGCTGGGTGGCCACTTCGACCGTACTGAGCTGCAACAGGGAGATCTGGCCTTCACGCAGAAGGTCCTGGGCATCCTCATCTGAACATAATGTCTCTGTCTCCATGTTGCTCTTCAGGTAGTATCTGATGATAGAAGAGAACGTAGTTGGTGCTAACATGCACACAAGTGTTACTAGATATGTATGCCCTCTTCTCAGAAACCCTAATGGATAGTAACAGGGTATAGATCAAGCCTATGTCAGACCACAAGACTGTTCACATCTTGCCCAACTAGGGCAGTCTGACTAAGTGACTTGTCTTGAGTAAACTGCCTCATCCCATCAGGAAGCTATGTACACTACATTACGGGACCACTATGGGGCATTACACACATGAAGACGAGGAATCGCATACTACCCGATACAGTCATTCAAAATCATTTC
The DNA here is from genome assembly GCA_900323365.1 of Monocentris japonica. NCBI lineage: Eukaryota > Metazoa > Chordata > Actinopteri > Trachichthyiformes > Monocentridae > Monocentris > Monocentris japonica. Next base: position 9,064 of record OOFE01010925.1, read on the forward strand.
CCAATTTGTCCACAACAGTTCACTGTAAATATAATTACAAAATAGGTGTTCTATTGTTTCTTGATTCATGGTAGAGGAGCCACAGTCTATAATTACATTACAAATGTAATTTTAAGTTATTATTACAAGGATAACATTGATGAAGAATTTTGCATGACACTTCTTTCACTTAAATTGTAATTGATTGATCAAGGCATGTTGCCATCTTATACCAATTTATATGAGTTTATAACTCCAAATAAAATTGCAGAAAGTTACAAGTGGAGTTGGGAATCTCTACTGATGTAAATTATCTACATGAGTGGGAGTTGTTGTAGTTGTTGAAACTCCCATTGTTTCCAGGATTGCTCTCAGACTTCAGTCTTGGTGAGGCTTGGACGGCTTCAGACTAGACAAGCCCAGCCAGATTGGATCGACCAAATCAAACATGTTTGAAATCAAACATGACTGATTGGTCTGGAGGGCCAGAGTCTCCAGTCTTGAGCCTGTTCACACTACAGCATAATCTGCCTGATCATCAGCCTCGAGTGTCCTCCCCAGCCCAGTCGGGCTTAGAATCAGTGTTAAAATCGGATAGCTTGACCTAGCCTAGGTTAGCACACCAAAACATAGATCTCTAGGACCTATGCCATCTTACCTGCCGCTCAGCTGAATTCGATCCGCCAGTTTAGAAAGCTGCTCTGGTAACCGCCTCTGTTTGATGACACCCTCTGGCGTGACAGACACCTCACACAGCGAATAGGCTTCCGGTGCTGCAGTCAGGGCGAACTCCCTGATAGCCTGAGCCACCACCTCCTTAGCTGTGGTGTCCTTCCCAATCATAATGTATCGAGACTGCTGGTCTGCTTTGAAGACTCGTAATACCTGATCCGACATGTCTGAGGAACACCAGAATACACAGTGAGGTCAAGTGGGATGAAGGCTGATTTTCTTCACCATTGCTTACATTTTGAGTATCTAATTAAAGCCCCTGATTTTACTGGAGCAACAAGATTTACAAAGAGCAATGTCATTCCCACTCCACCCTTTGGTAGGTGGAGCAAAAACACACCAAAATCCTGGTGACATCACCCTGTAAAACCTCATTACCCATCATTTATTTATTAGACCACAAACACAAAGTAGCGCCGTCACCAGATCATATAACACACATTAGCATTACAAAAACAACACACATGAAAATGAAAAGGACAGAAGTCAATGCAATGCGGTTGGCTTTACTCGGTCACAGGCATGAATACAAACAGGAATATACTGTCTCTATATTATGTCACCAAAATAGAGCAGCTGATGAATGTCTTTAAGATTGTTGACAGGGCCAAATGATGTACATAGTTTTAAAATAGCATAGAATAGAGTAGAGCAGAAGGCCAGTTGACAGAGGGGCTGACAGCATTGACAAAGACGTGACTGTGATGTGATCAGTCTAGTTAGATTCAAACCCAAGTTCCCCCGAGTTACACTAATTTAGTTTGTGCCTTTATCAAGATCACAGTTAGAAACTTGTACCTCTTTAGAGTCTGCATGGAAACCCATTTTAGGTTTACAGAAAGTTTGTGAGAGGAATAGTAGTTAGGCTGGGAAGAAAATCAAAATCATAGGCAAAGAAGAGTAGATACTTACTCAGTATTACTGGGGCTGGAAGAACACAAATAGCATGTGAGGGATAGAGTAAATAAAGTAAGAAATATAGATGCCGCCCATCTACTACTGGCTCTGCATGGCTGGCAGTGTAACAGAATGGATACCAAATGGATGTGGAAGTGCTTGACATTATTTTGGTTAAGAAGAAGCTAGCTGAGGCTCAAGAAGGTCCATATGCATGCCCTATGTAGCCTATGTTAAGATATGTTAACTCTATGTTAAGCAGGTCTGTTGACAAATCACTTTATAATTTTCACCTAAAAATAAATGCAGTCAGCAATATATTATCCAAAAACATGACTAACAAACTGCAAACACTATTGTTTAGGACACAGTCATTATTCATTGTTTTAATAGCCATTTAGAGGGCCCTAAAAGGCCCAAATCTGCCTTTTACCCCCTGTAAAAGTGTGTAAGTAATTTAATCTTCAAGAAAATTCTTGAAACAGGTGAAGCTGAATTTAAAACAAGTGAAATTATCTCACCCTAATGTCAATATTTTCCACTTATTTGAAGAAAAATAAGATTTTAAGACTCATTACAAGGTTCAATGCAGAGCTACAGTCTCCCAGGTCTTTGTACTCATGTCCATACAGCAGCGTAATACACACCAGGCTGGTTGTTGAAGTCTAGGATGCGGTGGTGAGACTGCAGTAGGTCTGGGTTTGAGGAGGAGAGGTTGCCACTGACAGGCAGAGCTGGTGGGATCTGTTTAGACTGCTTCATCCCCACGATGCTGTCATCCTGCGATTGGCCCACGCCAACGTCGCTATGGAAACAAGAGGGAGAGTATGGGAGGGGTAAAACAGCAGTTCTGTCAAAAAAAGGCAGAGGGCGGTATTTGTGTTAGAAAGAGTTGGAAGCTAAGACCGTCTCTGGCTCTGCAAGCCACACAACGTATTCCACGTAGTACAAACCCACGTTTCACACCTTATCTTGGCTGTCTTGAGTTATGAAAGGCCGATATCGAGAGGTTTGTACCTAGCACTAGATGATTTAAAAACAAGCCCAATTACACTAGTCTTATATACCCAAAGTACAATTAGGAAACAACTTTTTATTACCTTTAAACAGATAATTTGTTTTTGCTCTCTTTATGCTACAGTAGACCAATATTCTGAATTTTGCTGAGCCATCCATCATAAACTATGGGCTACAATGGCATCAGCAGGATAAGTCTTCCTTTAAAGCTGCACTAGGCAGGATTTTAATGTAAAAAATACACCTGTTTTCACAAAGTGGGGCTGCAATAGAGAAGAGCATCCCATCGCCTCTAAATGAGAACCTGTATATTTGCCCAAATTAAATTCTGGTGTCGGGTACGGTTACTTCTCCGCCCACAGGAAGGGACGATTCAAAACGTATGAGTGAAATACAAACTGTTTGCTAAACAGCAGCAAGTGAGCACTCCATGCAGAGAAAGATAAACTCACTGATGTGAGACCTTTTGGTATAATGGTAAAAAGCGATCACTGACTGGTTGGTAAACATGCATGTTTTGTTCATTTTGTTTTACAGAACTTGACAACTGTGTTAAGAAAAGCACTACCCAGATATTGTTATTATTAGTTCTTAGTATCATTACTTGTATGGTTTGGGAGGCAGGATGCTGGTGAGTGTCTTGTCGAAGATCTTCTTGAGCTTGTTGCGTCCTCCCACTGTGTTAGCTTTGGCCTTCTTGCTGACCTTCTCTAGGCCCATGACCTGCTCCACATCCACTGCCAGGTCGGGGATGGAGTAGCGGCTGGCCTTCTTGATGTCCCCGATCTTTGGGAGGTGGGGCGCTCCGTTCTTCCTGTCCTGCTCCTCCTCACCATCAATGTCGTGTTCATGCTCTGGCCTGGTTAGCAGCTCTTTAAACACTGGAGAAGAGGACGGAAGAGACAAAAGAGTATGGTAAAGGGATGAGCCGTCACAATGAAGAGGTTTCAGCTCATGAATGCTGTGTAGCCACAATATGTTCTTTGCAACTGCTGAATAAAAACATCATTCATTTTTCCAGAGTCATGGCTACTCTTTGAGATTTTGAGTTTGAGCCTTTTGCACCTAACATGGTTTTTCTTTGTTTGTTGAGCACTTCTAGCCTCTATTTGTTAATAGCATGCCAGGCCACGCTTTGGTTTCAAATGCTCAAAGGGTTCAACCCTATTTGTTTCTGCTTGGGTAATTTGTTTTGTAGTGAAAGGACACAAGACAAAGGAAATAATATATTATACCTCACAAGGTACTGAAACGGGTATGAGAATTAGGCTTGAGTTGGTTTGATTGATAAATCTGGTATCAAAAGAGCCTTACCTAAAAGGTTTGTTTTCACAGTTATGGACAGGTGGGTGTTGTTCTTCAGAATCTCGTTGGCTTTACTGAGCTGGACATTCTCAAAGTTTTGTCCATTCACCTCCAAGATCTGCACAGAGAGACGAGAGGAAAAATCTGTCAGGTGCATTTCACTGGATTGTCTATAATATAATCCTAATATGATTACTAACAATATTACTTACTTACATCTTAAGAAAAACAATCTAAATGATGGTGCAGTGGTTAAGCCTCCTGTCTCTGGAGCCACAAATGCAGTGGTTCCCAGAACCTTCTCTCTCTCCTCCTATTCCCAACTCTGTCCCTCACAGCTAAATAAATCCAATATAAATATACAGACACCCCTGCACTGTTATGCATATGGATTAGGAAATGAACTACTACATTGGCCCGCAAGCAAAACCCACCAGCCAGCTAAGCGATAGGAACTACGACATGACATCACTGCTTCATCTGACACATATTGCATCTGTGCAGAAATGAGGAGCGGACCCATGCATTTCAGAAAATGTGTGTAGTAACAAGATATGTAAGTTAGCCAGTGAACAAGGAAACATTAAATTGCCAAATACTGTGGTTGGATGTGACATTCTCTCCTACATAAAGAGAGCTGCATGAATTGGGACTGCCTTACTGCTAACTTTTCTACATATTATTTCCCACCTAGCCTTTTGCTGAGCAGCTCCACCTCCTTAAAGGCCACTGAGTTCACACAGAACCTGCTAGCCAATATTTACCACTTCCTCTTTAGTGGAAGAGGAAGCCACCTTTGACTGTAATGTAAGTACAGGCCATCCTCTGCTGTCATTAGGCCAGTAATGATTGACTTACAAGACCAAATGTCTGTTTTGGGATCAGCACTTATTAGTGAGTGCATTGCTGAGGGACTACTCCCAACAGACTGATGACAAACCGACTGAGATACTAGAGCTCTGAAATGGTACACCCTGACTGAATGACGTAAGTGAAGCTGTTAAAAAAGGGAGGTTAAACGCTCCCCTCAATGTCAGTTTCCCACTTCCTTTTGGGGAAACAGCTGCAGGGAATGTTTGGAGTCAGGAAGGCTTAAGTCACATCCCGAGACACTCAAGATGGTTCCAAGGATTAAGCGTCTTTGCTTAAACCTCTGAGAAAGCCAATGCAGGATGTCTGCAGCTACCAGCAAGTTCAATTTAAGACTTTTCAAAACCTTTTTAATGCTAGTTAGAATAAAATGTTCAACCAATTTCACAACAAAAATGAACATTAAAGTACTGGTCTCTGTGACCAGAATGATTTCTCGCCAGAAATGTAGCCCACAGAGAAAACTACATTTTGAGACTTCTAAACTTGTAAGACTTACAGGCTATATGCATATGCATTTACACATACGCAACAAGACACTAACCTGCTCACCAATAGTACGTTTCTCTGGATACGAACATTGGCTAGAGGCCTAAAATGCAATGAAAGTGAAAAGAGTGAGAATGAAGATGTCCAGTTTTACCTGGTCTCCACGCTTAAGGCCAGCCTCTGCTGCCTTGCTCCCCGGCTCCACAGCATCGATGAAGATGCGGAAGCCTTTCTCCTGGCCTCCGAGGAGGCTGAAGGCCAGTGGAGCCTCCCTGGACGGCTTGGTTAGGGTCACCAGCCGTGGCTTGGCTTTAGCAGCACATGCTATGTTTAACAGTCTTAGGTGCCCGCACATTTTCTGTACAAAAACACAAAACGGGAAATTAAACAATTTGTTTTGCAAATTCCTTTATTGTGTCAAAGTAATCAGTTGACTTTGTTAATCTTGTTACACTTACTTCTCTCTCCAGATTGTTTTCAAACTCTTCCAGAAAGTGAGTCATGGCAGGGTCACCCTCAAAGTCGTTGAAGTGATTGTTCACCCACAGCAAGACTACCCGTGTAACCTGCAATCACAAGATCAACAGAGTTCAACAAAGGTCAATACACAGTTTACTGTTTGACACAATAAGAGTTTGAATCATGCCCTGTAGATCCTTGTAAAAAGAAAAAAATCAACAGGTCATGGAAAATGCTAGTGGACATACTGTATACTAAATGTGCATTGTATAATGCAAAATGTGCATGACATATTGATATTTTTATCAGGTGTCATGTCATGCAGCCAACACTGGACACTTGATACATTGTGCTGCAGTTGTGTACAACATGAACATATTCACATTCAAACTACAAATGATGTTGAATTTTTTCCCAGGCTTTACAGGTAAAGTGTGCCATAAAGAATCCATATTTTCTGAAGCATAGCATAGGTTTTTAAGTATCCTCTAACAGAAAATGTTATGAAAGTTAATTTCACATGTGTGAGCTTGTTATGTACATATGTATGTGTCCATGACATCTGCCTGTGTAGGTCAGGCATACTGTGCAGCTATACAGCAGTTTCCTGTGCATCTGTAGAGTCATGTGGCCCCTACCTTGTCCCTGAGACTGGGGTCGTGGAACCACTCCAGGAGTTTCTTGCCCACGACCATGGGGCTGGAGAGGAAGGTCCTATAGGTCAACAGGAAGTCCTCGATGTAGGTGGGGTCCACCACCGAGTGTTCCTCCACTAGGTGCATGGTGAGACGCTCCGTTGTGCCCTGAGAACAGGCACGTACAGATAGATGGATGGACGAAAGACAGGCAGGCAATACAAACCTTTGTTGAAATGTGATAGGCATGCAGATATCTGTCCAAACATAGAGAGCTAACATCTCATCTTCATTTGGTTGGCTGCTGAGTGACTCTTTAATTAGTTCCCTTTTGTGCACTATTATACCCCTTTTACACGGGTTTATGAAACACAGGTCATTCCCGCATTGGAACCATTCAGACCACACTATTGTCCCAGGTTTATCCCAGGTCGTCGACCATTTAGACCAGACCACACAAGACCCGTGTGACCATATTGATATCTGCATAGGCCACTGTATTGCTTTATTCTTCCCCACGAATGGACAGAAGCTCTGTGATTTTGGAATCTTTCCAATTCTCCGTTGTTATTCGTTCTATTAGTTCGTTGTTGAAACAGTCCTTGTTGTGAACTGGTTTGCAGAGCTGCATCTGACATGGTTTATTCTCAGGTCGAGAGCAGGGTCGCGGACCTGGGTCTAATACACTGTGTAGACCCATTCACACCAATGCTTGACACGGGTCATTGCCTCGGTGTGAAAGGGGTATTAGTTTTGTTCTGGGGTTTCAGGGAAGTGCAGAAGTGAATGGGTCCAGAAGTGCAGTGGAGAGTATTTCTGAAGATATGATGTGTCTTTGAACCCCAGGAAGAATAGCTGTCACAGTGCCAGCTAATGAGAATCCAAATCAATCTAACATGACTGCAGTTACAGGTTTCGGTTTTCACTGAAGCCTCCTGCACTAATGTTTCATAGTCGATCTACTCTTACACCAACCAACGAACAAAATGGGCTTTATAGACAGAGATCATATTCTGGTTTGTCACCTTGATAACAATGTGTCCTTTCCTGGTGCCGGTGCGGTCCAGTTCGCGGTGTTCCTTCACCATGACAATCTCCCCTTCCTCCTCCACCTTCTGCATGTTCTTCTCTACCTGGTTGAGGATGCAGCAGTAGTCCTGCTGGGCTATACACACAAACTGGACAAGACAGGGAAAGGAATACCAAAATCAGTGACAGGTTTAGCAAATCTTGACACTCACTGCTTTGTGACAATAGTACATATAACATATACATATAACATAACATCTTTTTGGTGGATGTGTTTATCATAACTGCCTTACATTACTGCAAGGACAAACACTTTGAGCATGGGTGACCCAGGTGCGAATGGATCCCCATGAGCCTAGCTGTATTAGTGGCATGAGCTACATTGGATCACAGATACAGCTATCTCTGCTATGTCCATCGTCAATGTTTAGGTTGTACTTATAAAGATGCTCGAGGCAGTTTTTGAAGAAAATCTCACTAGCTATGACATTTTCTAGCAGGTTGTTACATTTTACAAATGATTGGAATTCATAATATAAATTCAAGCTAAACGCCATATTGAAAATTAAACCAATACAACATCAATATAGCAACTAGTGCTATAAGTGCTATCCCCATTGATAAAGTAATCAACACATGGCTATCACTTATAAAGATTTTCACATTTTAAACCAGGGAAAGCAAAAAGAGGACACAGTTTCCACTTTTCAGTATCCCCAGCAGATGAGCCTGGCTTTGAACAACACATCACCACCCAGTTTTACATCCAGTTTCTCATATTTCATACACCATTTGGTGGCTGCTTTTATCCAAAGCAATTTCCAGCACCATGAGTTCATATATTTACAGCATGGGTCCAAGTGGGAATTAAAAGGAAAACTAGCCAAAACATGGCAGTGTTAGTGCTGTGCTCTTTCCACTGAGCTACAAAGGGAATGCAACATCTAACCCTGGCAGTGTCAGTGCTAAATTGCTAAACTCACTGAGCTACATGGGACCATTTTGTTGTTTACAATCAGGCTCCTACCTGGCAGTCGTCCACCTTGGTCTTCATGACGCCCTTCATGTATTCCTTCTCCATGGTGGGCGACACCCCAAAGCTGTTCCCCATGCACAGGATCTCTGTCCTGCCCTCGGGGTACGTCACCTCCACCGAGCCGTTCAGGATCACCGACCATGAGTCCAGCTGGAGGGGTAACGCATGGTTAGAGCAGTCAGAAATTTGAAGGAGAAGACAAACATACAAAAAAAAAACACAAGAAGAAGTAGAAGAAGGAGAAAATGGAGAAGAAGGGATGACATAATAATAATTTTAGAATGCAGATTAAGTTTAGCTACAGTACAACAGCTGGTGTCCCTTAACCAGTGAAAGTTATTTATCAAAGAGAAACACATGCAATAACTATAAGGGAACTGCTGCACTAACAGATGGTTTCTGACTGTCCTCAAAGGGATAGAGAGATAGCACAGGATTATTACGGTGTTGGCCAACACACCAGAACTTAAATTATGAGTTGCTAAACTTAAAGCCTCACTGCAAGTAAAAAACATTTAATTGTTACCTAGATGAAAATATTGTTGAAATATATTTTTGGGATTAGCAGCAATATGGTCAATGGACCCTGACTTCTCTATGACTGGGCATGCATTGAACTGGTCAGGCCTTCAAGGCAAGTTCTGCTCTGTATTGTTGGAGTGCATCATAGCAAAGAAATGACCAATTTGGCTTCACTGAGACTCATATTCTGTCACAACCAGAGAGGGAGAGAATAAGTGATGTCTGCTCTGGTTGCCCAGGGGATCTTAAAATACCCGGACGATAAGGAATGGCCGTCATTCAGGTTTAATAGAGCAGAAAAACATCAAATGGAAAAAGAAAGCTCATTGGTGTAAAGGGGTGACACGGTAAAGTTCAGTTCTCTGAGACACACGCCTACAAAAACACAATTTAAGGCAAGACAAAGTTGCGAGATAGGGTTTACACATGCATGAATATACATGCAGACACACCTCTTCGCCATCGTTGAGAACGATGGTGCCAGCGCGTTCCACTACAGCGAACACCATGACGGCACAGAGCTCCCTCCTCACTGACATGGTCATGTTGGCAAATGCTGGCAGTTGATGCATGAACTCCAGTAATTGCTCTGTGAAAGGAAGAGAGCAGAGGAGGAGGGGAGGAGGTTAGGAAGACGAGCAAGAGTCTTGACACCCAGAGGAGAGAAAGAGGACAGGCAGCGGACTTGGAAAGCCTGCACTCCCTCAGCTCCAGCCAAGACAGCACAAGCTGGAGAATGTGCATGAGCAATGGAGTCCCATCATTGCAATGAATAGCCTAAAAATGAATGATTATCCAGAGAACATTAAGCCAAATATCAACTTCATTGACAGAAGAATTCAAGGCAAGCCAAGAAGAATTGCTGACACCTCACTCAATGACCTTTCTGTGGCTTAAAGAAATCAACATTCATTGCAGGCATTTGGCACACGAGAACCACCAATGAAATCATATTAACCACTCCGTCAACCACGATCAAGTTAAAAAGTGGCTATCTCGGGCTGGGCGTGTGGGCCAGGGAATTGCTATGCATAATCCAGTGCCCACACCTTTCTGCAGCAGGAGATGTGGGACACCCTGTGCAGAGGTGCAGAGCTGGGAAGGAGCCCACCCCTACAAGCCCCCCCTCCTCCTCCCCTGGCTGGCCAGCAGCAGTCTGGGGTTCTGGCTGACCTGTGCCTGGCATGGCAACAGTGTTGTGTGTGAAGCTGCGGAAGCACTGAAAGTTTAATGTGCTGGGAGAGGGGATGTGAGAGGATGTGCCGGCGTGACCTAGAAAAGCCTGCCGGAGGAGGGAGGGGTGTGGGGTGGAGGAGAGGGGAGAGATCGTTGTGGGGTAGGGCTTTTCGAGTAGGGCTGGAGGAGAGTGGGGCACTCACTCTTACTCTGTCTACATCCAATGCATCATCCTCCCACAATCCACGACCACATGTGTAGCTAAGCTCTGAGTATCTTTTTTTTTTTTATTAACATGCATATCACTATCACTGCAGTTGAATCACAGCTGCCCGGTGTGGCTTTAAGAATTACTGGAAAACCTACATGGAAAATGAGCGCAGTAAAGCACAAAATGCTTTAGACAAATGTAAATGCACTGTGACCGATTTAAAGAAAAAAGGAGGGTGTGGCATATATAGTGCAATGAATTAATCTAGAATGGGGCCATGAAGAATTGCCCTAGCTATGAACAACACTGCTTGTGTTTTCCATTCCTGGTGTTGCTTCAACTCACATCACTCCCAAAACATCTCTACCAGCCATATTACGATGTATTAGAATATGATTAGATATATGTGTAATAAAAATAACATGGCCACATAAACTTTTGCTTTACAATAGTGTTCTTGACATACTCTGTAAAGAGACAGATAAAGATTATTGCTCATTCACAGTTTGTTCTTTCATGGCAAGCAAAAAGATAATACAATCCCCAACCCGATCCTCACCTATGTCATCATCGGTTCTGTCCATCGGGTCCTTCTCCAGGCAGTCCCGGACGATGTCCCGACTCATGAGGGGATCTGATGCTCGCTCGATGTCCTCCTCATCGTCGTCCTCTTCTGAGTCGACTGCGGTCTCTGGCAGGCCGCTCAGGTCCATGTCACCCGGCTCGTTCTCCGTGGCCTGCGAACAGTAAAAAAAGGAGAAGTGCATCAGTTGTCTGGGATCAATAACAAACGAGGGGAAGGGTTTCTCCATCCAACCTCGGTAGTTGGGAAACCACAGCTGGTGGTCCGTGGTTGCAGAGGCTGTCCCATAAACATAAGATCAGAGGACGGATCCCTGCAACAGCCAATGTGTCCATCTATAGCCATGCGCCAAGTGTCCTTGAGCGAGACACTGAGCCACCTACCTGCTTACTCACTGTGAGTTGCTCCTGATAAGAGATTCAGCTAAATGCCTGAAAAGTAAATTCCAGTAGTCACTGATCACTAGTAACCAAGTCCAGCTAGAAAGCCTGCCACAGAGTGAACTCATCCCAAAAGAGCCAGTCTGAAAAGGCAGGACAAATCACAGTCCAAGAGATTCAGTTGCACAGCACAGACACACTGCTGAAACTGCTTTACAATACCATGATCAGCTGCAACACAGTGCATTTTCAAACTACAGCAAATGAAAAAAAAAAAGGCTCCGTAAAACGGTTGTGCAGATTTGACCCATTTCGGAAAATGGATTAGAGGTATCCAGTACAGTATGAGAGAGACAGGCGTCAACACTGCATACCAAACAGTCTGCTATGCTTAGTAACAAGCTAATTAACTCCCAACTTTCCCCTCAGCAACGTCTACTGCTTTCCTCACAGCCAACTCCTGTTCTTTGAAAGATGAAATGTGTGTGGAAAAGGGAAAATGAACCACGATGAGGAGCGAAAGTAATACAATTACTTGCACGTGAATGATATTGAAATGCAAACAATGCATTTCAATAAAGAATGACAGAGAGGCCATGTTGCCTGGTTCACTCTCACACAACATCAAGCCCTCTCATGTAATTAAAGCAGTCTGAAAAGGAGTAAAACCATCAACCGTTCTGCACCGCCCCGGTGCAACCTGTGCAACGGCGAAACATCTTACCTGAATACGGTGCCCGACCTCGAGCTTTTTAATAGAGAGAGAGGAAAAGGTTGCTTTTGTGAACTGTCCGCAAAAGCCCAGAGACAGACGCATCTTCACCTCCCGGACTGTCAGTCTGCCTTTAATTTTTCAAAGCACAGAGTCCCCGTCCCCAGTCTTTCACCGAAACCCTATGTCATTTCTCCTCAAACGCCATGTGCAAAAGGCTCATTAATGATTCAGGCCAGTGTCTGAGTGGCCATTCGGGCATCACCAGTGCACCCTGGTGGGAGGGGCCAGGGTGGGCCTACTGGGGGGATGTGTGTGTGTGTGTGTGTGTGTGTGTGTTAAGGGGGTTCTTCAGGGACAGGCTTGGTGAGAAGTGGAGGATGGACTTAAACAGTGGAGAGCCACAGATGGACTGGAGTTCACAAGGTAAGGAGAGAGGGAGTACCATCGACAAACATAAGCATATGACTGGCAAGCCAGGTCACCCTCCACAGTATCATCAGTTAATTAAGTAGTTCACGAAGTATCATTTAGTACCAGCAAGCAGTACACTGCTGTGTATGATCCACACCATTTTCTGTACTGGCCTTGGAAGCATTCTTGGGGAGCTTGGTACAATAAATGGTATTGTAAGTACTATACACTAAAATACTAGTTGGAAATCTGTATGCTACACCCCTTCCACACTGCCAGCAAAATACAAACTGTAAAACACACAAAAATTGATGACAGTAAAAGAACTGCAAGACAGCATCCATTTGTCCAACATCTGTAAACTCACTTCAACATTAAAGTCTGAAATTTCAGAAATTAGACTAATGTACTGCCTGGGCGGTCTATGCCCTGAAAATACCGACAGGTTCATATCCATCGTCCATTTTGTATAAATGGAGAGCGAGGACTTCACCGAGGCCTATATTATGACACTGAGTAGTCCATTATGCTGCAAATAGTATTTCTATATTAGGCATCAAATACAGATCCTCACAAGAGAACTATAGAGGATAACATCACAATGCATATGCCTTAGAGGACAGCATAGAGAATTTGATTTTGACAGGGTACAGGGAGATGCTAACTTGTTAAAATCGAATCAGACAACAGTTTTAAACAAAGGCCGCCTTTGTGTGAGTGTGTGTGCATGTGGCGGCACATGCCTGTGTGTGTCGTGCATGTGTTGAAGATCCATAAATGTGCAGTGAGCATGAGAGTGAGTGGGCTCGACAGGTGCTGTTAATATTTCAGCAGGGCTATTCTTGGATCAATGCTTTCAAAGCCCTTCTGAAGGGCCAATTTCATGATTTATTCACACACAAAACAGTGCGCCATGTTGCCAGTGACGTGAGGGTGATGTGAGACTGGGGTGCTAGAGGCGACCAGGCCAAAGGATGCTAACGAGGATGCTAGAGTGGGTGGGTGGCCCAGTGGTTAGAATGATTGTCCTGTGACCAAAACGTCTAAAAAAGGAAGTGGGCTTATGACTGGATGACAGGTATCGGCCAGTCTCCCCTTCCCCAACAACTACTGTTGAGGGCCCCTTGGCCAAGGCACTTAACCCCCCAATTACTTCACTGTAGCTCTCTCTTGGCCAGCAGTGCAAGACTGCGGTTGTACCGGGCAGCACTCAGGTGTAAACTGTATGAATGTGAAGAGAGGCGGTTCTGAAAAAGAGCATGCAAAACCTTTCCATGGGAAATAAAGGTTACAAAGGGTATTGTGTATGTGATTTGTGGACAGGTAAGAGTGAGAAAGGTAGAGAAACCAAACAAAGGTCAGGCTGAGGTGGTTGAGTGTGTAGGGCATAGGTCACCAACAGGCGGACCGCGGTCCGAGTCCGGACCCAGAAGCCGTCCCATACGGACCCGGACCTACAGCCAAAACAGAAGGTTATGATTTAAAACCTGACGGGGCGCTTCTATTTTAACCGACGCCGCTTTTGTAGACTTTACGGTAGTAGTTTAGCGGATGAGGAAACGCACAGACCAATTGCATGCGAGTTAAGCCATCCCACGTGATACTACTCAGCCAATCAAGTCTGTGCATTCCAGGCGGTAAACATTGCGACTATACAGTGCAGACAGATGAGAGTGTTAGAGGCAAGTTACACATGAAAAGACGGTAGAAAGAAAAAGCAAGATAGCGATACAGGTAGAGAAAACAAAGGGAGAGATACAGATGACTGCGCCGGAGAAAGTTGAGAAACAGAGGAGTGAGACGGAGAAAGGGAGAGATACAGACGACTGAGACGGAGAAAGGGAGAGAAAAATACGACTGCGCCGGAGAAAGGGAGAGAAAAATAAGTAACAAATAGCGCTC
>OOFE01010927.1:0-15485 GCA_900323365.1 Monocentris japonica
ACACACACACACACACACACACACACCTACTCTATATACTGTAACAAACCAACTCTGCAAACACTCTTGCATGCAGATGAACATGAAGGCAACACACACACACACACACACTCAAGTACACTGTAATCTGTGTGTATATATATCCCATGGATTCATACATGGATGGACACACCCACTTGCTCTCTTTCTCTTTGTCTCTCACTCTCTCACCCACCCACAAACACATGCCTGCTTCACATACTGTAACACTGTAACAAACAAACATGCAGCGCAGCTCCTGAGCCTCTCCAGTGGCTCCTCTTTCTCACACTTTCATACATTCTGTGGCCTCACGGTAAACAACCTCATTTACATCCTCGACGGCCAGCCGACAACAGCTGGCCTCCAGTCGCCACAGGCAGCAGCATATTGTGTGGCCATGTTTCAGCTCCCACAGTAAAACCTAAAAAACTTAGACTCTCTTCATCTCACACTGAGCAACAAAATAATTGGGCTACATTAAACAGATTTAGATAATTAGAGTTATTCGCCTCCCACAGCACAAAAGCAACAACCTTGTCGGCTAGTAAGTCCTCTGAACATAAATGATTGTACAACGGCATTGCCACTTAATTAAAGCAGGCTCCCTCAGGTTTTAAACGCTGCTACATTTTAATGACTCTTGCATTTGGTTAGCAATTCTTTTGACATGAAAGCGACATGAAAACATTCTAACGCGCTTTTAGTTTTTCGTATTCGGCAAGCACCCTGTGGTTTTGTCAAGTCATTATGAGTTTTAATACCGAGAGAGAGACATGAGTCTATGTCTGAAAATACATTCCCTTCACTTCAGGCACCTGTCTGGTTCCAGGATTACTAAGAGCTTCCAACAGACGTCTAGTTGTTTTATTTTGTTTATGGAAGCTGGTCTTGGACCTGCACAACCTCTTTAAAACCTCAAATACCCTTTGTTTCCCATTATCATAGTATATCCTGACTCAACTGGCTTGGGTCACCACCTACATTAGACCAGCAGGGAAGGAGGTATAGATGGATGGATAATCAGAGGAGATTCAGTATAGGGACAAACTCAGGTCAAATGGTGTGTGCTTTTACTCATATAGTGACTTTACAAGTGAGAAATACATTCCTGCGTACTGATGCCGTGGTCCCTGTTTTTTAACCGTTGTTTAATCGAGAGTTACACACACACACATTCACATTACAGTACAACCACAGTCTTGCTCTTTTGGCCACTGAGCACTGGAGCAGTTGGGGATTTAGTGCATGGCTCAGTAGTACCTTACTGCCCTACAAAGTCAAACCACAGTAACTACTTTTTGTGTGTTTAAAGTGTTTAAGTAAAATGCCATGTCCAGGGTTTAACTTTCATATCAACAAAAATTCTAGTCCTACAAAAGTGGATGGCTGGGGCAGGGGGTAAACTTTCATGTCATTTTTCTTAGTTTCATTACTCTTGCTGTTACTGCTCTCTGGCCTTGTAGAGCAGCATAGTGGTAGTTGAGAGAGAGGAAAATGTTTCACATTCACTTCCTCCATCCAGCTGGTTTGGGGATTCAAACTGATGACCTTGAGGTCGCAAGTCTCCTTCTCTTAACGCCAACTTAGGTCACCACCACCTCCCAATGCTTTAAATGACTAAACAATTAGGACTATTTTTTGGAATTGCCTTGAAGGCCATCTACAGTATATCATCAATCATGGACTGGAAGTAAAGCACGCAAACCACATAGCTAGCTAGAGGCATTCATGTTAGACAGTGTGTTCTCAGGTCTGCAGCAGTGTTACCTAGCTAGCTAAGTCTCCCAGAGCAGTAAGGCTTGGCTGGAATGAGCCGGTGGAAAGTGTGAAAGTGGGGCAGTAGCCCAAACTGTGGACTGGTTTTAATCATACAGGCCTCACAGCCCATCAACTTCTGTAGAGCATAGATGAGTCACCAGGCTAGCTGTCGCCACCCAATGAGGACATGAAACACGGTTGGAGGCCATGTTCTTGAATTCCAATATCACACACTAGCACTTTTTCCTAAGACACCTGGCTTTTTACATTCTCAGGGCAGTAGTACTGTTCCAGTGCACGTGTTGTTTTATTTAACTTTTTGTGTTGTATGCTGTGTGATTACTTTTTTGATCTGCACTGGAACACATCACTTTTTCCAAAATGCTTGACAATCAATGTCATGGAAAGTGGTCTCCCTCTAAAATTACATTAGCACTTTGATAAGGCAGCCACTTCCAACTATTGTATATCAATACAAACACACAGATCATCCAAGGGTCTCTCTTTATGCCTGTTAGCATTGTAAAGTTAATAACAAACCACAAACCATGTTTTGATAGCAGAAATATGAGTTTTATTAATAACTCATATTAATAAAACTCAACATAGCTAATAACAGTGGACAAAACCAGACATCCTTGGCTAAATCTGGCCACACACTCTTTGATGTGGTTACCAGTCCAGCATGATTTTTTGAGGAGTTCTCTGCTGAAAGGCAAGTGGCTTGAAATTATACATATTACAGAAGCTTTATATGAAATTTCATATCAATGATTGTGTGTCTGGATTTGGTCAGTGGGTTCGGCTCACAGACAATACATGTAATCCAAATGCATGGGTGGATTGACGACAGTGTATACCAATAGTACTGTGGATTTTCCTGTTTTTTCCCCACTTAGTCCGCCTCTTCTTGTGTATACACAAGATAACCTGGGTTTAGAGGTTAGTCTAGATACAGACTTTTAAAAAAGGCTCTGAGACTGTGTCTTTGCAGCCACACTTAAGGTCATTGAGGACTTGAGAGAAACTGAAGAGAGAAGAGTTTCAGCTGGCAATGACCGCAACTGGCTACACTGCAAACAAGCTAACGGCTCCTGGACCAGTAGCCCTTTTTCCACCATAGAAAATAAGCTGCTGCTGCCGACTGGAGTCATGTCAAACTTAGTTTTTATAGTTTTTCCCTACTTTTTCATTCACCACCTCTCACACTTTGTAACTGTATTACTGTCAAACTGTCGAATTACTGTATACTATCTGTCTGTTTCTCTCTCTGCCTCAGCCTCAATCAAACCTGAGTCAAATAGTATTTGGAGGTAATTCTTAGTGTTTGTGTAATCTGATTGGTGTACCAGATGGCTGGGGTTTGCAACATGGGATAATATGAGTGCCAAACAGTTAAAACAACCTAAAGAAAGTATTGGAAAGTCAATTGACGATACTTGTATGTGATTGACTGGCCTGTGTAATGTGTCTTGGTGCAGTGAATCCCAGCCATCTGATACCCCAAGCAGATTTAAGCAAACACAAAGAATTATTTGCAACTACTATTTGACCCAGGTCTGATTTCAATCTTTCCACCTTTTTCTTGCACCCCCAATCCCCCTCTTTGCCTTGTGGTGGGAGTTACTACTATCTCTGTCAGCTAATGCATTACTGAGCTTGTGATAAGAAGGGGGTGAGTGAGGTTTTACAGGTCTGTGTAGGCAGTTAAGATACAGTTTGATTTAGTAGCATTGGCAAAAGACAAGAACAACGACCAATCATTTTGAATTTATGTCCACAGATGTAATTTGCTAATGGAAGAAAGCAGTTGTATAATCTCCACCCGTTTGCTGACACACATTTCTTTGCCTTTTTATGTGGCACTTCATAAGGAAGCCATGATCTGAGACTTTAACAATAAACTGAGAGTACTCAAATTGCATTACTGAGCATATCTTTTGGTTCAATCCTCATGCTCTGACCCAAAGCCAGGTCAGAGTGTCTTGATATCTCCAGGGGTGTTGAGTGGCTACTGACGGCAGGATGACCTCATTGTGTTTTTGGCAGGGCGGAGTCTCGCGCTCTGTGGCCGTCCTCCGCCCTGTTGGCTGGAGTTTGTGCTTCCACAGAGCACTATCATTTACAGCAGGTCCTTAATCTGATTTATAGAGTCCCGCTGACCTCCCACTCAACTCACTGTTCTGTCCCTGTGGTGCGTTGACTGGGCCAACACACACAGATAGACATGTGCATGGAGGCACGTGTATAGCTCATGCAAGGCACACAGAGATAAACATACACACACAAACACGCAAATATGATTAATAGATGTGATTTGATTTCAGTAGTCTTTCATCTTTTGGACATCCAGTCCTTGTGAGTGCGACTGATCATGTTGTCAACAATGGCACACACACACAGACAGACAGATGGACTGTGTGCTTGCCCACAATGACAAAAGAACACAAAATATTTTGTAATTAGTGCATCTATACACAGATAACAAGCACACGCATTTAGGCAAATCCTGTTGTAAACATCGCCCTTTGTTACTCCCTGTCCATCTGCAAGTACTCCCTCCACCTCACACATGGTGCATTTACCACACCCTAACCTCTACACACACATTCTAATCTCAACACACACACACACACAAGCTAACCCCAATACCTAAACATACATGCTCACACAAAAGAAGCTCTACACACACTCCCTTTCCTAGCCCAGTTTCAGCGTCAGACATTCCACATTGCTCCACATTATTGACCTCAGCTGCTCTGGAATGACAGGCAGGAGAGGCACGTGAATCCCCACCGGCTGAACGTACCCCACCTATTGAAAACACACACACTAACACATCTCTAATTGCCGCTGCTCCTTGTGTTTCGTACAGCACTGTTATTGAGTTTGCATGCACATTCCAGGACAGGTTACAGTCAATGTGTACTCCCAGGAACCCGGTCCCCCGTCTAACTCACATCTCACTGCCTCTGCATGTGTCACTTCTACAGCAATTCTCTCTGTCATGTTTTTGGTATTTATGGTATTCGTGGTATTTGGTATCATGCTCTGAAATGTGAAGCTACTGGTATCAGATCTGCTCTGCTGTAATTAAAGTCATTATACTATGCAGTAGTGTGTGTCTTCATAAAAGATAAATCATTAGTCCTTCATTTTGTCTTTCAGATTTTCCTCTCATGTACCCCACACACAAGCACAATTACTTCTGCAGCCTTTTAAAATTTACCAGCCACTAAAATAAAAACTAACATGCTGTCCACTGATCTTCTCACCCTCCATTGGGCAGCCTGCTCCGATTTATCTTCCGGTCTTTTGCCTGGTCCTCATTTCTCCCTCTATCCCTCCCTAGGAAGGCCATTGTAGGATTTCTCTCTCTGTCAGGGCCTTGGAAGCCTAGCAGAGCGTGAGAGAGATGTGGTGGACAGATATGGATTGGAGAAGAACTCCAAGCATCTTATCTCTAGGGAGGCCCTCATGCTAGAAAAGGAATCTCCCTAAGGAGCGTGGGGCAAGGGTGGACAGGAGAGGGTCAGTCAGTAGAGGGAGCTGTTTGTAATGATCGTGTAGGATAAGAGGGAAAAGGTTGTGCAAGAGGGTTGTGTTTATGTTTGTATGGAAATAGCCAAAGCATTTTAAGTAGGTCACACTCACCACTTTTTCCTCTTCAGGTCTTCTGGGAAGACTCCGACCATACAGTACATTTACCTCTCAAAGTAAGACTGTTTGATGGTAACACTTAACTCACTTTGACTGACTGTTTCTCTCTCTCTCTGTGTGTTTTCTTCCCCCTCCCCTCCAGAGGAGAAATATGTGACAGTCCAGCCGTACACCAGTCAAGGGAAGGACGAGGTCAGCTTTGAGAAAGGGGTCACCGTGGAGGTCATCCAAAAGAACCTGGAGGGCTGGTGGTACATCAGGTGAGCGCCACCTCTCATTGGTCCACACTGGTGAGTGAACAGTGTGTCAGCCAACCCAACACCCATTGCACAGGCACTGATCCAGTTTCCTCTTTGACGTGAATCTAAGGCGATGGATAGCAGCTACATGAGGGAAATGGAATCCATCCAAAGTTAAATTTTTATTTTTTCTCATCCACTTTCAAAAATGAATGGGTCCTCAGAGAGCAATGAGATGTAGGTAGTCATTATTACTCAGAGCTGTGATCAAGGCAGGGGTCTACTGTAGCTCTCATCAGGTTAATGGTATTGCATGTGCCTGTGTGAGCACATATGTGTGTTGTGTACTCAGCCAATGTGTATTTCCTGCCTGTTGTTTGTTTCTATGTGGCCCTGGGAGCATGCGAGTGAAGCGCCACTGCACTGGTGATGATTATCACATGCTGCCTCATTGCATCTCTCATATACTTACTTACACACACACACACACACACACACACACAGTGCAAATGGTGCTACCAAGTGAAGTGTAGCACACTCTGCTGGTGTGATATTTGTGGTGTAATATGTATACACAAACTGCTTGTTCAAACAGCTTGTTCACTCCTCAGCACTCATTGCAACACGCAACGAGTCATCATGGAGTGTGTTGTGCAACAATAAATAATACTCCAAAAGTACCTCTGATTCATGCTGCTCTCAATCAAGTTATGAGGACTCCTTGTGGTCAGGGAAGCAGGAACAATCACATCCTTTATGAGTAGAAAATGGCCCACCTAGAGGCAAATGACTCAGAGTTATATCTGGAACATTACTTGCTGTTTCACAAAGCATGCTAGAATGACTTATTTAGCATTGCAATGAGTGCTGAAAGTGAGGAAGCAGTCTCTCTTTGCATATATTATACAGTCTCTGTTTACTAGCCTTAGGCCACCCCAACGTCACTAGATCCTTTGTCAGTACAAAGGATCTGATGTATCTATTGTTGTTGGTCAGAGAGAGAGAGAGAGACAGAGAGAGAGACAGAGAGACAGAGACAGAGAGAGAGAGACAGAGAGAGAGGGAGAGAGAGACAGAGACAGGATTCGGAGAGAAAGGAGGGATAACATGTGACAACGGTTCAAACCCAGGACGTTGCAGTTACATGGTATGTGCCTTAGACCGCTGGCTCAGAATTGCCTTCTCAGCAGCTCAGAAGCCACATTGTACTGACAATGGGAGACTAATGGGGTGACTGACCCTTGTGGCTTGAAACAGCAGCAGTTTAGAAACCGCATTGTATCAGTTTAGAAACTGCATTGCACCAACAATCACACCAGAAGACAGATGACCCTGCTTACTTGATATATTCATTTATTTGATATAATGTAACAGGGTATAATATCAGATGCACTAGAGATGCAATATTTCAGTTATTCTTATGATGTTGTACGCACATGAGTATGATACCATGCCAATGCATTGTGTTACAATTGCACACAATAGAAATAGAAAACAGTAGCCTACAGTTAAGAGAATGACCAGTAACATAATTCATGCCCTCATTATGTGTCCTACCCCCAGGCACTTAGGGAAGGAAGGCTGGGCCCCTGCCTCCTACCTGAAGAAGGTTAAAGAGGACTTTTCCCCCCGCAAGAAGACCCTGACGGGCCCGGTGGAAATCATTGGCAATATCATGGAGATCAGTAACCTGCTGCAAAAGAAGTCAGTCAGTGAGAAGGACATCCAGACAGATGGGGAGAGTACCACCACGCCCGAGCGCCACATCTCCAAGAGTGAGATCAGCCTGCCCATGCCCTGTAACTCTGAACTGAACGCCGAGACTGGCAGGAGGCTGAGTTCCGGGTCAGGCCATGGCTCCAACAGTCCATGTCTAGGAGTTGGGGCTAGCGCTGCCCTGAATGACAGTAAAGGAAGAGCTGAGCCAGGGTCCCCAGCTGTCGCACGAGTGGCACCCCATAGAGTGGAAATTGGTGAGTATTGGTGGTGTATTTGGCATTCTATACTAATAAGTAAAGCAGTGTAAACATAGTTTGCAATGCTTACACTGCTTTACTTTCAGGGTCCTTTAC
This sequence comes from Monocentris japonica, assembly GCA_900323365.1. Lineage (NCBI taxonomy): Eukaryota > Metazoa > Chordata > Actinopteri > Trachichthyiformes > Monocentridae > Monocentris > Monocentris japonica. The sequence continues at coordinate 7,751 of OOFE01010927.1, forward strand.
TTACAGGGTGAAATATGCAGTCTGTGTATGAGAAATTAAGATTGTCATTTTCCTTTTGTGTAGGATTTGATGCCATAGGTAAGCTACCACGGTGGCGGTATATTCTGTGACTTAATGAAATAATAGAATGGAATAACAGACTTTTTCTCTCACTAATTTGGTGGTGGTGATTTAAATGGTTTCTCAGTTTTATTATAGATTAACATAGGAAATTTGAAATTTTGGGGTCTGTGGATTTCTGTTTTACTCACATACTAAGAATGTACTTATCGTTTGTTGAATGTGTACTCTCTGTTTGTTGGATGAACTTAATATTTGTTGGATGTACCTACTGTTTGTCTGCTAACATTGCGTTTCTGTTAGGATATAGGACATAGGATGATTTTTACTATTTTAATTAGATGTTATTTTGTTCATCAGGGTCTCCAAATCTACGACAAAAACCTCCCCCGAGAAGAGAAACTAACTTGGTAAGACATAAGTTGGTAAGATTACTTATTACCAAGTTGTTGTTTATTATAGCAATAATTCCCAGGAGTGTATTATTTGTTGTGACTATGTGTACGATGGTGATACGTCAGCTTCACCGAAGTAACCATAACTATATTTAAGAATGCACTCACAGGTGGATTATTCATTAGCTCTCTGATTACCACAAGAGGTGGCATAGCAACTGATAAAGCACAGCAACTATCAACTCAGTTGTTGAAACATGTCTTTGACTAGCTAAAACTACCCGCTGTATGATTTAAGGTTTGAAAACACCATTATTATCATACCCATCCATCACCCATGTCTTGAGATGTTTTAAGATGCCTTATTATGTCTTTAGATGTCTCAAGGCATTGTAAGATATAGTCATAGCTGGATGTGATTCTAGCAGCTCAAACTGCTCTCCTCATCTGTTGGTGTGCAGGGATTCCAGTTGCCCAAGCCACCAGAGCCCCCTGCTGTGGAAGCAGAGTACTACACCATAGCAGAGTTCCAGTCCTCAATCTCTGATGGCATCAGTTTCCGTGGAGGACAAAAGGCTGATGTAAGAGGCCAGATCTACATTTGTTGCTGTTGACATGAGACAGACAGGGCTCATTGAATATGCATGTTAACTGACTACTCCCCACATAGACAGGAAAGCTGAAGCAATACAGATGTGACCTTGAAATTTCTGCTTGAACGTGATGATGCAGACAGAATATGCTCTACTGAGAGTCAGGTAGAAAGATGAAGATAACAAGGAAGATGCTTTTAGGGTTTTTTGTGTGTCAAACTGAGAATGTGAAACATTTGTTAACCCATGTCTTCAATGCTTGTGCCACAAGACTGTAATAGCAGAAGTAATGACAGTGAATTTACATTTTCTTACATACTACTTAAGTAATTCATCTCAGTTTCAATCGGTGATTTTGTTTACTACACCAATGAACATGTAGTGATCATTTGAAATTTGGATTATTATGGTTACAAATCATTAACCACACAGTGTAATGGTAATGTAAAATATCATATTAAACACTGAGTGGGCATGTCATGGTCATGGATTGTGCAGAATGGGGTGAATCCCAACAGCAGGAAGGTGGCCAAAAAGTCCATGCACTCAGTGGATGTTATTATACAGTATATCAGTATAAAATGTTTTGACAAAGATATTATTTAATTAGCCTTTATTCTCCCTTCTTTGTGTAGGTGATAGAGAAGAACTCTGGAGGCTGGTGGTACGTGCAGATTGGAGAGATGGAGGGCTGGGCCCCCTGCTCCTACATTGACAAACGCAAGAAGCCCAACCTCAGCCGTCGAACCAGCACACTCACCCGGCCCAAAGTCCCACCCCCAGCTCCGCCTGTCAAGAAGCAAGACTCTGAGGAGGCACTCCTGTCCAATAACTCCGCCTCCAAAGCCTCAGAATCGCCCAGCAGGCCTGTGTATGAGGAACCAGAATATGATGTTCCTGCTATTGGGTGCGAAGGTGAGTCAGACACAGATTCTCTAAAGGACGAGCGCTCCCTAGATGTGAAGAACAGCAGTGTGGTCAGCGATAAGTACCGCAGTTCCCCACCTGTCTGCAAAGCCTCCCCTCCTGTCTGCAAGGCATCCCCTGTTTTCAGCCATCTAAAAGCCTCCTTCAGGTCTGTTGAAGAGGTAGCTAAGGAGGAGTGTATCTATGAGAATGATGGCTTCAGGCCCAGCGATGAAGGAACCTCAGCCAAGGGTTCCAGTGAGCCTAACTCTCCAAGGAGCTACCATTCCTCCACATTCCCACGCAAACCCTCTGGCTCCTCACCTTTAGCTGGAAGACCTATGAAGACCATGACCCCAGAGCTGAATCGAAGAAGCCAGACCCTGGGCAGACACATAGATACCAGCCTCAGATCCCAAGAGACCAGTCCCAGAACTTCTTCTGATGAGTTAAGCAGAGGCCCCAGAAAAGGCCCAAGCTTCAGCCGGGAGGTGGACCAGAGGGTAGGCCAGAGCCCCTCCACCAGGCCCAAGCCCTCTGTCAGACCTAAACCACTCCTGACCAAATCAGAGCCCCAGAGTCCTGAGAGGATGGACATCAGCTCTCTGAGACGCCAGCTGAGGCCTACTGGTCAGTTTCGACACAGCCTCAAACCTTCTCGTGGGGAAGACTCTGAAACGGCCTCTGTTATCTCCTCAGAGGACTCCACCTGTTCTCGCAGTACCTCAGATCTCTCCTCCATTTACTCCAAAGGGAGCCGTGGTGACTCAGACTTGGAGGGCCCCAGTCTCTACCACACCATAGACGCCTACAAGAAGGTCCAGGATTCTGAGGTCAGCTTTCCAGCTGGGGTGGAGGTGGAGGTTCTGGAGAAGCAGGACAGCAGTTGGTGGTATATCCGTTGGGGCACTGATGAGGGCTGGGCCCCCTCTTACTACCTGGAGCCTATCCGACAAGTGGGCAATGCAGGTGGGTTGGAATCAGATGGACATGGGAGTGGTGGGAGCAAGTCCAACAGCCTGGAGAAGAATGAGCAGCATGTTTTGGCCCTCAACAACATTAATCTTCAGGGCATGACTCAGCAGCATCAAGGTTTGAGGAGGAACACTCCACCCATTCCTTCCAAGCCTCCTGGTGGCTTCTCCAAGCCATCTGGAATGGTCAATGGAGGTGTGCGGATGAGGAATGGGGTGCGCCAGGTGGCAGTAAGGCCTCAGTCTGTATTTGTGACCACAACACAACCGGCTAAGGATGCCCACTACATGACAGGGTCTCTGAGACGAAATGACTCACTGGGCAGCAGCGATCATTACCGTTCTGGTTCTGCCACTCTTGGTGTCCGCCGAAATGCCTCCTTCAGCACTGTGCGGCCACATGTGGTTGTGGAAAGCCAGACAAGGCCTGCTGAGCGTTCTAGCCTGGGGTCCTCAGGCAGTGGATTCAGCACAAGCACCGTCCAGGATTCCCTTAGCAGAATGAGCCAACGCAATGGGATCCCTGTGTCCACAGTCCGACCCAAACCCATAGAGAAGAGCCAGTTGATCCACAATAATCTTGGTAGAGATGTGTATGTGTCCATTGCTGACTACCGGGGGGATGAGGAGACCATGGGCTTTTCTGAGGGCACCTGTCTGGAGGTCTTGGAGAGAAACCCCAATGGATGGTGGTACTGCCAGGTGCAGGACAGCCTGCTTCCCCGCAAGGGCTGGGTCCCCTCCAACTACCTAGAGCGGAAAAAATAATAGCAACCACCACCTCACCCCCTCACCTCTCCCCCTTCCTATGATGATGTCTCCGAGGACATTGGTGGCATTACTCCTTACGAATGTTACCCAAAATCACCCATAAGCAATATGCCCTTGAATATGTACACTTCTATGTACACTTCTGACAAGACCATGTGCAAATTAGATGATGTTTTAATCTCATAAGGAAAGACACTTTTAGTGCTGGTTTACTAAAATGTATACATGGAGGACTGTAAAGATTTTAAGTATTTTGGGCGGGAACAAGAGATGGAAAAATGGGGTTGGCCACCCCTGAGTAAGGAGGAAAATGTCATTGAGATGGAATGGCATGAATGGAAACGACACCCTCTAAAAGGGGGTTGCATCATGTAATACAAGTTGAGCAGGGTAATGGCTAGCCTTATTCCTGCCCGTCATTGACTTTGATGCCAAATAAGTGCCTTTGTGTATGATCACATGAATGGAGGTCCGACGTGGTGGATGGCAGATCAGTAAATCAACCAAATCTATTTAGAGTGCCATAGGCCTATGAGCGCCTGAACACCACTAAAAATATTTTCGTAACAAATTAAGAGCTCCAGTTTAGGAGTGCTAGGAGTGCTAATTAAAAAGGTTCGATCTGGAGCACTGTACATGAAATTGATTCAAAATGCAGAATAAAGAAAAAGAGAGATTTACGTGACTCGCGTCACAAGAGAAGTCACTCATTTTAAACCACATCATTGAGCAATGTAAAACAAGTAACCTTTGATTCTCTTCATTTGTGTTTTTTTTTTTGTTTTAGTTTTTTGTTTGTTTTTAATGTTGTGTATTCTCGTCTTCTTTAGAGAAATATTTCTGCTTTCTTGTGACATCCGTTCTCCACTGACAGCCTAGAATTCGAAGAATTAAAGCTCCTGGCTAATGTCTCCTGCCTTTTGAAGTAACACTGGCAAAATGTCGGTGCTCAGGTTTTAATTACCAATTACAAACCTTTGTTTGTTTACCCCATTTTCAGTCCCATGGTAAATTGCGCTTATTCACATCTTTAACCAAGATGTAAATATCTGGGATAACAGATCCAGTCAAAAAACCTGTAAAGCTTGAAAAAACTAAGTCAGATACTTTTGGTTCTTGGAAAAGGAACAACTCGTAACTTGATTGTTAGCCACCTCATCTGTGGGTTGCTAATACCCTCAAAGAAAGAAAACATTTAGTTTACAAAAGGTTTAGGTTTACTGTAGTTTTTTTGAGTTCCAGAAAAATTGACTTTGTATATATTGCTGCTTTGCATACATAATACCGCTGCTGCGGTATAGAAAATAAGTACTGGAAATGCGGAAATAATTAACATTGAATCCCAGGGATATAGATTGTGTTGAGCCCAAAATGTGATCAAACCAAAGAGGAATATCATTTCATCGGCTAGTTTTTTTTTAGCTTTATTATTTATTTATGGGTACAAGTAATACAGTGTATTCTGCAAAATACCTAAAACGAGGTTTCCGAACTGAAAAAAAGAATATTTAATTGTTTTCATATCAATATCTGGAAGCACTTGATACATTGTCCCCACATTATAGAACCAATGAAACAAGTGGCAAATTTTAAGATTTTAAGCATTGAATAGAAGGCATTAGAGTTGGTGTTTACTGTCTTCTTTAAAAGTTGTTTTAGTAGGTTTTCACTTCTTCCAATGGTTAAAGTGAGTAATTAAAAATTTAGATTAATAGTACTTACCAATCATCGCAAAATGTTATTTAGTTTTAATAATAATAATTTCCCCCAAAAGCAAAAGAATTAATGAATAAAAACAAATCCGAATTCCAAGGTGAAATCTAATTTGAAGAATTACCTAAATGGCTGATGTTCAAGACTGCTGAAATATATTTTCTAATGAACAGTGTGAGCTCTCAATATGAGGTGGAACACTGACTTTTCATTTATGTTTCTGCTGGACAGTATTATAGTATTAAACAAAGTACAGTACCTGCTAGATCGCAGTTATCTATTTAGCAAAACATAGCTATTTTTTGTTTGGTTGTTTGTTTGTTTGTTAGTCTGTGATCACACATGGACAATAATGAGGAGCGAAGTGGTTCTGTTTTGTGAATTAGTGCACTTTAAAACTTTTATGGTGCATTAATGTAAAGATGCAGTAAATACTCAGCATATTATTTATTGAATGGATTTTTGTAATTTGTAATTTTCTATTTCTGTTTTTTTTTTCTTTCTTTTTTTTTTTTTTACCTCAAATGCGAAGCATAACTCCTGGTTTAGCACAAGAGTTCTCTCACTCACAGCAAAGATGCCGAAGTCTCTTTCAACAGAGTTGAGAAATAGCACCCTCTTGGGAGTGAAGAGGTACTGCAACATATTTACGTATATCCCATCCTCAAGGCTTGTCAGCCGTCCTACCTCAGTGCAATAAGAAATGCACTGCTGGTCAGTGAGTCTGCCCACAAATTGTACATAAATTGAATGTTTTTTTTCTAAATAATAATGCAGCTAAAATCATATTTTTTGTAGTATGTTTTTGTATTTGGCAATAACTTATTTTTTTTCCTATGCTGTGTGCTGCAACTTTAGCAAATCATGGGCACTTCCTTCATCTTTATTGTGCTTTACATAATGCCAGATTTAAAGTATATTTATTTTGTCTGTTTTTACACCTTATCAAGGTTTGACAATCAAGGTTTGACTATATCCCCTTTTAATAATCATAGCCTCTATTTCTATTCTTTCAGAATATTATTACATTGCATCATACAGAATATTATTACATACATTGGTCTTCAATCAATCTAGTTTTGTTACTATATGCAAAATGTCAATTCAGTATTCATCAAAATTCAAACAAAACATTTTAGTTCATGAGTATGTGAGGCATGTGACTTTCTTTCAATAGATGAAAAGTTAAAAATATATGGATCCCTACAATTTAATTATCATGTTAATATGATAATATTGGGATGTTATTATGTGATTTGTCACATTCTATAACATAAATCAGGAAATGAGGCCCTTCCCATCCTGACGAAGGCATTATGTAAATGTGTTGAGTCACTCTTAACATTTTGCTCCAGCACGTATTATTGCATATCGCTTTGTTTGAGCTCAGTTTACTTGGCTTATTGGCGGCTGCAATTGTAAGGGAATTGTACTGTGTCAAGCAAACCATTTAGCTGTGTAGCATCTATCTTTATTTGTATTGTCAATCTTTTCATTTCATTGTTGTTTCTTTCCTCGTTTTGCCCTATTGTATTTTATCATAATTCATGAGGAAGTGTGCAATAGCAAATAGGCATCATGCTTCAACAAGAGGAGAAATGTTGGAAATGTTGGAAAAACAGGTCTAAAAAACCATGATCAATGCCATATTATGTCTCATGGGAGTGGATAACAGTCTATTCCTATTCAAACTGCCAGTCATGAGCTTTTACCATGATTTCAAGTGTGTCATATTCCTTTGATATAAGCCCACACTGCTTTGCTAAAAGAGCAAAATGTGGAAGGCCCTAACAGCATTAGAAAAACATTACACCAAGCCCATTGGACCACAGCAATTATATGAGCCCCCATCTCATTATCATATAACATGATGGACATTTATAATAACAAATGGTGACATGAGAATCTTTGCTCCTCCTGCCCCCTGATCAACATGAGTGGACAATGAATTATGAATGGCATGATAGAAACCCAATGACCCATTCTGTGTTGACATCACGGACATCTGGGTCTGCTCCACAGATGGAGAGTCATGGGCGCATCATCAGGGGCCTCAGTGGACCTGCTCTGAGCTGTCACGTTTGTGCCTGAATGGATTTTTGATAGTTGTTGTGTTTTTTTTATCCTGGAGTGTATCTTCTCTCCACCTACGCTGATGCCTCTCTCTACATGTTCACTACTGTTGTCAAGCCATGTCAGACTCTTCCCAACCCATCACCATGGCAAAGGTGACATTTGGAACCGCCTCCAACGTCAACGGGAGAGTCTCGTGGTAAACGAGACTGGGGAGATGAACAGTCCTTTAGGCCATTGCAGTTCAATC
>OOFE01010927.1:15505-37409 GCA_900323365.1 Monocentris japonica
CCAAGATGTACACCCGCCTATGCCAAAAATAGAAAACATTTACTTTTTGGCTTTGCAAAGCCCCTGGCAGGCTTCTTTGATGTGAGCCACAGGTGACTACGTTATTGTGATAAAGATTTCCAGAGGACACAGACAGTGTAACCTGTGTAGGTAGAGGCCAGTGTCCATGAATCCTATTTTGATGGTTTGTAGTTCCACTATACATTGAGTTACGGCCTTCTTTTTCAATAGTATTTCTACTAGCTTAAACAGCCTTCATGTAGTTAGTTTTACATTTAGTGGCTATGAAAGAGGCCTGCCAATCAAGCCCAGCACACACACACACACACACACACACACACACACACACACACACACAGTGATGAGGTGAAGCCATTCATGCCAAAGGAAATAGATTAGGTTCCCGACATATTCCAGGGGGTCAATCAAGTGAGACAGCTCCGCTATGCCAGCTCCGCTATGTGTTCTTCCCCACTTATTTTAACAAATGGACGGCACCTCTCAGGCGTGAAGCGCCTTAAGCCCTGTAATTCCAGATAGTAGCTGATGCCATAGCTTATTGCTCCTGGCTACACTCATTTTCCATTTTCTAGTTCTCTTTCTCTCTTCCCCACCCCCATGTTTCTATCATGCTCCTTCCTCGACACAGCCAAGCAGTCTGTTCCTGTGTGAGCTTGGCAGAGTAGTCTAGGGAGAAGGATTGAGATATATCAAGTGTTTAGGAGGTTGGGTTTAAGTGGGAATGCGTGGGTGTTTTGAGAGAGTTTGTGTTTTGCATGATGAGATGGATTGTGTGCAGGTGTGCTCAGGAGAAGAGAAGTTGGAGGTCAAGGAGGAGATTTGTTATGGTAGGATGTGGGGAGATGTAAGATAGATCAGGTAGTGGATTCTAGTTGACAAGGAGAGCGAGAGAGAGTGAGAGAGGGAGGTGAAAGCCATTTTGTACTCATACTGTCACTACGAAGAGTTACTCCTTCCAACTGGGAACCCATTGGATCAAACTTCTCTATCCATCTTCAACCCCCCAAGCCTAATGAGCTCTCCACTTATGAAGCCGAGCTGTGAAATCTCATTACCCCAAACACTGTTTTAATCGCGGCACTTGAAGTTTGATGCTGCTAAATTCTCGCAATGCGCCAACAGCACAACTGCAAGCCGGCGAGGAGCCAGTTCAGACAAATGAGTTCACACTCTCAAAGACAGATAGCTCCTCTCAGTCTCACTCTCTGTGCTTAGTGTAACTTAGAAACAGCTGTACTAATCTGTGTCTGGTTTTAGTTTCTTTTGCTGTCACAGTATCTTTAGATCGTGTGTTGCCCTGAGGGTGCAAGGGGAGTAAGACTGGGTGTTGAAAAACACAAAAAAATACTCGTTGGAACCATAAAGATTTTTGGAATAAGGCATTGAAAGGTATTAAAAAGGCTTCAAAATGGTGGTTTTCTTCAGTGAGATCTTGCTTTCTACATATTCCTCTGCCTTTTCTTTGATAAATTAATTGAATTTGGTCCAATTCTATGTAGCAGCCTAAAGTAAAGTAGTAGCTATGTGGTACTATGTACACAGAAAAGGATTTACTCAAATATCTAATGAAATATGTTTTCATTCAAAATAGAATGGTATTGGAAAAAACCTAATTTTAGAAATTCTTTTAAATTTGAACTATCTGATAGATATGGGTATCCAAAATTGAACAATACCCAGCCCTAGAAGAGTTGGGTTAGTGTTTGGGAATGTTTGATAGAGGATGGAGTGGTAGGTCTGATAAGAAAGTTATAGTAAGTGTGTGTGAGCAGGTGGGACGTATTTAGAGGATGAATTTGTAGGTTTCTTTACTTTAAATTAATACCTAGGTTTTTGTTTGTGTGTGAAAGGAGAGAAAAAAAGAGAATTGAAAATGCAGGGCTTACTCGACAGTGTTCCAAGTTTCTAATTCAGGGAATGCTGATTATGTCATACTAATAAGTTACTTACAGTAACAGTTGTTTAACGCACCAACAGGCCTCAGCGGGGGCTGTCTCAAAGCGCCAAAAAGGCTGTGTTGAGGAATGAGGCATGCTGTGTCTTTGTGTCAGTTCCCTTGTCATCCTGAAGCTTTCTCTTTGTCTCAGTTTGAGTCCCCCGTTTCTAATTATCACAACAGTGTGTCTTAATTAACCGTAGCCAGTTAGATGATATCCCAGCTGCAACAGCTCCTTAATAATCAAGGGTACTGCCGTTGTCTCTGCATGGGAGTCTCTGGTGCCAGTTGGAGCTCGGCCATATTTTCTGGGGAAGGAAGCTGTCAAGACTGATTGATGTTCAGTGGTGGCCTTGCGTGTTGAGTTAGTCATGGGAGGCGGCGGAGTCTTTTCTTTGGCCTTGTTAAAGCCTTTGAAGGTATTCATGTCACAACCATGCCGTGGAAAGTAGTGTGCCAAAACTCACGGGAGCCTGATACCTTGACGATGTGTCAAACCCCACCCAACCTTTTAGTTATGCTCATGATCTGTAACAGTTTTGGTAACCCCAACTTGAACTTAACAACTACGATCTGCTACCAGCATGTCAACTCCACAATAACAACTACATGCCTCGAGTTGGACCAAAGGAGGTGCTATTCTTTTGTTTTTCTCTTGTGTTTTTTTATCACCATTATTGTTATGCGATAATTGTGTTTAACTCTCAGAAAGTCCTTGTTTTCAAAAGAGATGCCACAAGGAGGCTAAAGAGGAATGTTTTTTTTTCCTCTTCCATTCTATTCCAATTCCATTGTAAATGTCACTGAATCATCCAGCAATGAGTCACCTGGCCATGAAATCTTATATCATGACAAGGCCTCACACACCAATCTGTTCAAAACATCTTAATACTGTGCACTAGTGCATTAGAACAAGAGAAAATGGAAGCAAATGCTACCAGCTACTTTATGATTGCACATGTGCATTCCTTTTGAAAACAGGGCATTTTCTTATCTACCATTTTATTTTGAAAACTCGTTGCTTTTTGTATCTTGTACATGTTTACATTGTATCTCGCATTGCCCTAAAGAGAAACAATATTAAATGTATTATCTTTGTTGTTTAGACTGGCCCCTTTTCATTTGTTTTACACACTTCCATACTGGGGGGGGCATTTAAGGTCACATATATGATTACATCCTCTCCATAAAATCACAAGACACTTGTTTCCTTCTCTAATCCAAAATGATAAAATGTTGAGCTCCTTCAGATGGAAAAACTGCAACTATTAGGGTTGGCCTGCAAATATAATTTTAAACCTAGGCCTATATCTATTTCACTTTATTTCACTTTTCACAAATTTTCCCTCTGTTAACTGTGTGATTGCCTCTTCACTTTCAGCAGCCTAGCGCAGTTTCACTTGGAAGGGCAAAAAGAGTTGACTCTTATTGATAGAACAGTAGAACTTGGGGATGAAAGTGGAAATTGCAATTGCTGAATGGGAGCGCCAGAAATATTAATACTGATTGAGCACTTGCTTATCTTGTATAGAAACATATTTTTTTTAGTTGCTGGAAAATGGAAATGGAAACTATCTTGCTAAACAAAAAAAAAGTTTTGTAGGGTACTATTTGATATTTCAAAGTTGCTTAATTTCATATTGAATTTCATTTTAGATCTATTTTTTTAGATTGGATTAGAAAATAAATAAATAAAACAAACAACATTACTTCCCCTCCCTGCTCCCACACCCCCATAGCATTTCTGATTAGGTGCTATTTCATTATGTCTATGGCATTTCTGCTTTTATTAGAGTATTCACAGTGAAAAGAGAGCAAAAAGATGGGATGGGGAGGTGAGATAACAAGCGACAAAGGCTCCAGAAGTGTCCCTTTTAGACAATTTTACCCCTGCCCCTTTCAGAGTCTGTGCATGCTGCTGATACTGCAGATGAAGAACAGGGACACATTTGTGCTTGTGACATTTCTAGAAGGTCTCACCAAGAACGAGTATGTGACAGTAATATTACAGATTGAGACATTTATCTTTATTCACCTTGTTTAGCGGGCTAGATTAAATGAGTTTAGATTTGGAACAGCAGAACAATGCAGCTGGTTATATATAGCGAGGCATGAGTTATGAGAGAAAAGTGTGAGGAGGTTGAGAGGAATGAATGAAGATAAACGAGCTCTCCAGGCCCCAGTTACCCACTAAAGAGGAAAGACAGGAATTCTGCTCTCTGGTATCCAAACTTGTATGGAAAGATTTATCACTTGTGTCCAAATGAGCATAAAATATATGCCTACACCTCCATCCCATACCAGCACCACAAACCTCCACCTCTTTATGGAAAATATATCCTTTCAGGAGAAGGTATGTGGGGGGGGCTGCCTTAGCAATACATTTCCACTAGATGGCAGTCTTGAACCGGTCTTTGTTCAAGCCCTCCCACTGAAAACATCACATTCAATGGGACAGACAGCATTATGGTTTTCAAGGGGATTTTCATATGAATAACCCGGCACACTACAAAGGTAATATGTATGTTGGCATTAAGACTTCCATGAAATTCCATTACGATCCATCCTGACATCTAATTCTTTGCAGCATAATTAATAATATTGGACATTAACAGTGAAGGATGATGATCTCCATAACAGGGACGTGAATGCTTCAGTGAATGATGACAGGTATTAGATACAGTTGTATGGATTATTCTCATCATGAGATTATTACTCATCATATTCATATCCCTTAGCAAGCTCTTTTGTATGGAGCTGTGATGAATCAGTCCATTGCAGACACTGACAGACAGATGGCTATCAGGCAACTCTAAAGGGGTGTTTGGCTGAGGTGCTCCATGGTTCTACAATACTATTTTAGTAGCAGCGATTTGAGATTGAAAGTAGGACATGAGCATTTTCAATTATTTTCACAGATGTTAGTCCCACAGTCTCTGCTGTGCCTCTACTAGTCCATAACACATGATGTTAGATAGAGCTGGGGCACCCAGGGGACTTGGCATAGTGTTTTACCCGAACCTCATGAGGACACGACTGGGTACATCTGAGTTATAAGACTAAGGCACCGTTTGGTTTCTTTAGGTGTTGGTGCCAAAGGTCAAGTGCGTGCAAACATTGTGTCGATGTATGGTCACTTTATTGTGGTAGGTGAGTGGCAGTACTGCAATCAGTGATCTGTGAAATCTATTGGACAAAATGTGAACTCCGTTACACATTTAAATATATATGGGTAAAGTAAGGGAATGATGCCAATGCACATCATCACACAACATCAGTATTGTGTGTATCCCATACACAATGACAGCCATTGTAGTTCCACTTTTTACTCCATGCTTGCTGAATTAGTGTAGCACTTTAGCTCCACCCAAGAGGGGATATTTGGAAAAAATAAAATGTTTCCCTGTCAAAGATTACAACGAATGATCTGGTAGCTAGTTCCATTAGAGTTTTTTGTCACAATATAATTTGTTTGGTTCTATTATATATTTTACAATATACTCATTTGGTTTTACTGTATGCTTGCAGAATTAATGCAGGTTAGATGCAGGACACATGATACATGCATGAAAGATGATTTGTGCAATGCCTACCACGTATCCATGTAAATCTTGTTTCAGTAGTTAATGGAATAGGAATCAAGACACAATCGGACGCAACAGGGTTTTTTACTTTTTTGCTCAAACACATTTGGAAAGTTTATTGACCACAATCATCCGACTCACATTGAACAGACCTCACAAACAAACACTTGGAAACTACTGCTATTTCAAAGGAAAAAGTATAGGTTTGCAAAGTACTTCAACTGCTGTGTCACAACAATGGTCAAACAGAGCACTATATAGTATTTCAAACATTGCCCATTGGTTCCAGTCTACATGACCACTACAGCATCCTGTTTTGATGCTTGTCTACTGTTGGTCCCAATGTTCACTTGGAGTGAACAAACAACTTGCACACGATGAACAAGTAGTAAAATCTAAAGAAAAAGGAAAACTGCAATTCTCTAAATCTGCTGAGGTGTGCTCTGCCAGACAAAGAGGGGTCCTATCATTATAGAGGCAATGCAGAAGAAAGACAACACACAAGTAAAGTAGGTTCGGAGGAATTAGTCCACACATCTGTGAAGGACAAATAAATAGTACATTACAGGGTCAATAACATTCAAGGGGTTTATTGAGTATTTTGGAGCTTGTTGATGCAAAAAAAAAAAAAAAAAATGACAATGGCATGGCATCTTGAAAAGCCAGACTGAGTGTGTACAAAACTATTCACAGATGAAAATGCTCAGCCAAGTGATTATTTGGCTTGCGACTGTGGTTTAGCATGATGCAATGCACATGAATTTCTGTGGTCCAAAACTGATGATTGTAGGTTCAAAATGTAAAAAAGGCCAATAAATGATTGCATTGTTTGCATCGTGCATTGTTTTACACCATGTCTATAACAATGATTATGCAAATCAGTGAGAAAACAAAAATAATTCAAAATGAATTTTTGGATTTGGTGAATTTTTTGGTCTGCACAAAATGAACATGCCATGGTCAAATCCCAGAGAGCAACTACAGTCTACACATTTAAAAAAGTACAATCAGGAGCTTTATAAAGTGACATTTATCATTACCATACAGCAATGGCTTTCAAACTATAAAATGATATAAGGGCTTTAAATACAGAACTGGGTACTAGGACTCCTTAGCATGGGCTTACACACAGGAAATTAAATTACAAAAAGCACCTGAAATTCAGGGATTGTAATAAAATTAAGAGTTTACATCTTGCACCCCAAAGCAATGAGGTTCTGATTGTATACTGCAATATCTCTTATTGCTGCAAGGTACAAGAAAACATTTAGGTTCTTGTGGTTCAGATAAACAAGAAAGCAAACATTTTAATTGTGATTATCCATCAAAACAAACCAAAAAAAACCTTTTTTTTTTCTTTTTTGAATTCAACCACACCAATAAAAGTCATTTACCTCTCTAAATACATAAGTTAACATTCATATGTGAATTAACACTTCAAGCAGTAGCGTCATCAAACTGTATGTGGGAGGGAGGATGTGCGAAACATCAATGTCAGCATTTGCCGAAAAGGACACCTGGCAAATACCATAGCAGCATAGTTTTCAGCCCCATTTGTTGATTATCTACATTACAAAGTATGATGTTGTTCCTCAAAAACCTCTCAGCCTCTCATGTGATATCTTATAATAAGCTATGGCTTATAGTTCAGTTGTTGTATGTACAGGTGTGAGTGAAATTTGTGGGGGATATATATCATTTCATGATGAAGTTAGGCTATAGGAATCACCTTGTGCTGGACAAGAACAAATAATCAAAATATAAGATTTTGATACAGCAGTTTTGCCTCAAAGTTCCCCTGCCCCGAATTGATTTTTATAAAAGATCTGCTGCTGGTGAAAAGCTTGTACTTAAATCACAAAGGTTGCTATACATAGAATTAACAGTTAAACTTTGGACCTGTCATGTATTTAAGTTACAAAAACGACTTGTGTGCTTTTTTCTCCTCTGAGTGGACATCTTGTGATCATTTGCCACGCAACAGCATTATTTGGTATTTTGTTAGGGGTCTTGGAAAACATGGCAGAAGCACAGAATACCATATATCTGCACATAACAAATGAACCTTAAGGCAGGAGGCTGTGTCATATCTGTGGTGACTGTTGCTGCCATGGCAACGATCCTTTGACTTTATGTGTTGTTATGGGAGCTATTTTGAGGACCTGTCAATTTGTCATGAGAGCTCACAGTGTATTAGGCATGGATATAGATAGGGAAAATAGTTCACATCTTCTAAAAAAAATAGCTGGCCCTGAGGAACATCCAATTACAGTTTAGCCTATTTCCTCTCATATGATAAAAAAATTCTGAGATGCAAAGGCTGCTAGACACAGGTTTGAAGACTGTGTAACATCCTTATCCTCTCTGTCAATAATGGGGCGTTTCTGAGAGAACAATGCTGATTTCAGTGCAACATACCACACTGCAGAGCAAGCAGCTAGCTAGCGCAACAAGACAGCTACCACCAACATTTGCAATAGAACTACCATAAAGGTACATTTATTTGAGAATATATGAATACAAGAGGTGTTACAATCCTACTTAATATATTCAAGTCCCTGTGCCTTGCATTTTCAAATACAACATTACTCATTGACAATTCCCAGGACAATGGGCCTCATTCACGATCAAATTTGATCTTACGCACGTATGAACATAGTCTGATTCATCATTTTGTTTGTATCTGAATTTGTTGGTTGGTAAGATCAATTCCTACGTGTGTGGAAACATGCAGGAATTTGTTTGTGTGTTTGGAAACATGCGGGAAGGCTCTTAGAACGGCTTATTCTTTATAAAAAATCAATTACAGTAGTGCTAAACCTCAACAACAACAAGATGTTTCAGTGTCCTTGTAGAAAAAAAAGACCTCATAGGCTGAAATGGCGTATTTGCCGAACACTGAGGTCTCTCCGATTGATTGATCCTCTGATACATGTCGGATAGCGCCTCAGTGCGCTGCCGTCCTCCTGTGGCTGATAATACGCGTCTACTTCTCATTATACTTTTTTGCAATCTAGTTTCATGTTTTTTCTCATGCACGCATGCGCGCAACACTTCCATTTCGGACTCCACCAAGTTCCTCTTTTCCCTCTTTTCCTCCGTGATTTACTTGCACATGACCCTTCAGTCTGCAGCCTTTTATGGTGTTGAACAGGGAGTTTACCTATGCACATCGGCTTCAACAGGCACGCGCATCCAATTTACTAACGATTGGCATTCATCAAATATACACCTGTTCTACGCACAAATCAAGGTTTCCCGAACGTTTCATGAATCCCACGTTGGTGTTTTCATACGCACATAAATACAACAAATGCACAAATAATTTACGAAAACCTTCGTGAATAAGGTCCATTGAGAGGAATCCATCAATTCATCATTGCAATGCCAGAATGATGTCTTCTCTATTCCACTATGTTGGGCTCAGTAACACACAGACACAAGTTGTGACATACTGAGATAAGTACATAAAACATTACCTGCTGTGGGTGTGTTTTTGCCTGGTTAAGTCAGAAATATGCATCAGGTTGACAGCACATTTCTGAGCCTCAGCCACCCTCTACCACAACATAAAACAGCTATTATTGAGACAAAGAGCCCCAAAGTTACTCATTTGCCTCAGCGCAAAGGGGTGACAGTCTCTTAATCATAGACATGGCTCAACAAATGAAAGAATGATGAGTTGGTTCAGACTTTTCCTTCCCTCAAAGTCTTGAAAACTTCCAGAATCCCAGGAGAGAGTGAACACTTCTGGCGAGAAGAAAGTTCTCACTGCAACCCCCTGCCACTTCAAGCACCGCCTCCGCAGAGAGGCTATGAGGGCAACTTTAAAGTGAGAGACCTTCCCAATGAAACAGTACTGACTTAGGTCGTGGGAGACAACCAACCAACAAAGATTCTGTGAAAACACCAAATGAAATTACCAGAATTCATATTCCCTGAACTTAGAAGTTTATCTCCCCGGACTCAGGAATTTTGCTGTTCTAAGGAAGTCCCCCGATTTCCTGTCGGCCCCCCTCTTCACTGGTCTTCCCCTTATGTGCTGCGGTAGGTTTTGATAATGTCTTTGATCTGCCTTCTGCAGATGGGACAGCAGGCGTTGGACATCTTCTTGAGTTTGAGGCCACAGGTGTAGCAGAGACACATGTGTCCACAGGCGTAGATGACCGTGTCCACCATGTTCTCATAACAGATAGAGCACTCATCGGGCCATGCTCCTCGGCCTGATGGGAACGTAGGTGACTTGGGGAGGCTGACTGGTGAATTGGGTGTTGTTCCTGTAGTGAAAGACACATTCATATAAAAAAGAAAGATCAGAAAAAGAGACAGAGAGAGTGCCACTTAAGTTCAACCATTATGAAATATTCAGCTGAACTGAAGTTGCTGAGAAAACCTGATACCATATGATTATACAAGTATAAGCAGTAAAACACTCTGGTGGGGTACATAGACACCATTTGGCAATGCTGCCAACAGATTCAAAAACGTGCTACTTCTGTTAAGCATCGAGAAATACTGCTGGCATCAGTAGGAAGTTGGATGTCCGGTGTATGTATTGCAATATTTTAAAAAGAGACACATTACATCAGGCCAGTTTACGTAACTGAGCTGACATAACAACACGTGCCAAACATTTTCTTTTTCCCACTTCCAGTTGCAGCTGCAGCAGCAACCACAGGAAGAAGACCACAGGGTGACCTCTGCTCACCACCCCATCCCCTGTGGGGTGACTGATTTCCTGTCTTTGGCGCTGACTCATTATCTAGCTGTACGTACCCCCTACTGAGCTGCAGTAGGCAGCAGAGCACAACCCTCCGTTCAGAACCGGATCGGAGCTGCCACTGCCCAGGGCGCTGGGGGTGTGTGGGGAGGAGGAGGGAGAGCTGTGGTTGGATGTGGCCCGCGGATCCCCAAGATGAGTGGAACCTAGTGAGAGCAGCAAAATGGAGAGATAAGACATTTGAGTTAATCAGAATCGGAGTTACTTCAATAGCCAAGTAGTTTGTCTTAGTGACATTACTGCAGAGACATACTGACAACTTAAAATGATTTTCAGAATACATGCTGACTCACATAGTACCAGGACAACATGACCACACATACATGCTGCCTTGGCTTCAAATGTATTCATTACATTACATTACAGTCATTTAGCAGACGCTTTTATCCAAAGCGACTTACAAAGGTACTTGACACTATGTGGGGATCGAACCCACAACCCTACCGACTGAGCTGTCCGGGAAAATGTCAATGTGTTCACTGAAGGTAGGGTATTTAAGGGTAGGGGTATTTAAAACTGTAGACTAAAGATGAACCTTCCTCAGGGTGCGAACCATTTTATTTTGTTTTTTCAAGAAAGAGCCTTAGACTTTTTTCCTTTTTCTTTTTTTTCTTCTTTAGTCTACAACAATATAGACAATAGCCTAGAGGAGGATTAACTGTCAGTTTTCAGGCATTACGTTTTTAGTCATGAGAGTACAGAGAGAACAGTCAGTTCAGAAGCAAACACATATTCATCACATAGTGGAGAGCTCTTCCATCTTTTCTTTTTTGAGAAAGAACTCTCTCTGCACAGTGGTGGGGAGAACAAATGGGAATTCCAAATACAAGTTTAGGGAACACATGTTGTGATGCCGATGATGCCTACAAAAGCAGGTCAGGCTTTTAAAGGCCCCCTGCGTGATTGACATGACAAACTGGATTCAAAGTCTATTGCATCACACAAGTTGAAAAGTATTGGCAGTATATAGTGTTTTATAAAATAATAAATAATACAATTTTATAAAGCTGTATTGTACAGTCAATGATACACCAATGCTGTGATACGTTCTGTCATTTTAGATAACCTTAATAGTTTACCATCATAGGCAGTGAAGGAAGTGGAATGACAACAAAATGCTTGACAATTTAACATGCAAAGTAGGTGTCTTGCAGAAGAAGCATGTAATCATCTACAAAGAATTCCCATCAAATGCATTGCTGCATCTCATCATGAATTGGGATGGTGTTAATTACCTACCCTGAAGCCTGCTGTCACAAAATAGCCTGCCAACCACTGCATAAAAACCAGCCACTGCGGCACATTAGACATTTTAGCCCTCTTATTTTTAGATGTGGAGACAGACGGTTTGTCAAAAAGCCTTACTGTGCTGCGGTGTAACCTATTGAGGAACATTTCATGGTATGTCTGTTTTCCTGGACAGTTGGCAGGAAGAATGTGAAACATGAGTCTTCTGGTGTGGCACAGTCACCATCAACACTGACCAATAACATCATGCTGACAGCACTGCACTAACGAATGTCCCAGCAATCTGCCAGACTGCATCCCTCTTTCGCCATCTGCACCAACAGTCTGATCAATCCAATTGATGCCCAAGGCAGATGTTTAGACATCAGACAGATGCCTATTTCAATTATGGACCATGTCAACAGTGGGACATGCTAGACAGGGTGGCCTGGAAGTTAGAGAAACTGTTCCAAAACTGGAAGGTCACAAATTGGGCTAATGGGTCCATCACTGTTGAAGTGTCATTGAGCAAGACACTGAACCCCTACCTTCTCCAGGGACACTACTCCTAGCTGTCCAACACTCTGACCCCTTTGATGAAATGTGTACAGGTATGTGTTGTGCAGAAAGACATAGGAGCTAAAACCAGGGAGACAATTACATCACAGGGAGCAGCCTTCGCCCACTCCCAAAGCACATTGGTGGACTGTACAGCCTGATGACTCTTAGAAGTGCTCTATATCAGGATCTGTTTGGTGTGGCATTTTAGACGGGGAGTTAAAAAGGATCCCTTTTGTTTGCATACCGGGGGTTGCCCTGGTGCCCCCAAGCCCCTTGGCGCCTCGGTGTGTACTTGTCTATGATTTGTGCGTACAGTGTATAGCATGATGTAACATGCCATATGATGGATGGTTTTATCCAACGCACTCTAGAGTACCATGACTCAATACAATTCAATCATGGGTGGCCCCTGTGAAAATCACACTCCTAACTCAGGCAGTGTTAATGCCTTGCTCTACCCATTGAGCTATACAGTGTGCATACAAGTCTGTCTGCATGCAAGACAACAACCACAATATACCCCAGTGCACACTTGCATGACACTATTCATTAACTGCTTATTTATTTTCAGGGTCAGCATACATCAGGGTCAGCATATCCCAGCATACATTGCCTGGACAGGTTGCCAGTCCATCACAGGGCTTACGTAAATTGACAGACAATCTCTCACACTCTCACACTAGAGTCTCTTATCCACCTGACTTGCATGTCTTTGGGGCCAAGCCAGAGGTGGGATTCAAACCTGGGTCCTTCTTGCTATGAGTCAACCATGCAAACCATTGAAAGATCATGCTAGTGTGACTGGATCCCCTATGGAACCAAAGCCTCATTCTCTCTGCATTCCCCCCTGTCCATCTCTCTGTGTTAATCCCCCTGGCAGGCGGGTACCTCTCGTCCAGGGCAGCTGAGCCAGGATCTGTGGTGCCTAGCCCTGATCCTGCCTGTTCACCACTAGATTAACCAGACCTGTGTGAACAGCTGTGAGAGGTACTCTGCCTCTCCCTCTCTGTTTCTGACTGTCTATTCATATCTCTGCTTCTCTACTTCCCTCCCGTTCCTTCCTTCCTTCCTTCCTTCCTTCCATCTATCTATCTATCTATCTATCTATCTATCTATCTATCTATCTATCTATCTATCTATCTATCTATCTATCTATCTATCTATCTATCTATCTATCTATCTATCTATCTATCTATCTATCCAGCCATCCAGCCATCCAGCCATCCATCCATCATCCATCATCCATCATTCTTTGGCATCAACCACACACATCTAAGGAAAAGCTTGTTCCTCTAAAGCAGGCTGCTATGGGAGGTATGTAGACTATGTGACTACTGAGTGTGTGTGTGTGTGTATGTGTGTGTGTGAGAGAGAGAGAGAGAGAGAGAGAGTGTGTGTGTGTATTTGAGTGTGTGTATGTCTTCTCTGTCTGTCCGTGGACATGTGCACATGCACGTGTGTGTGTGAGGACCACCCAGTGCCTGGACAGGGTTCAGTTGTGTGAGGACAGCTTTCACTCACTTTTTGGAATAAAACATGGCGGGGGATGGAAAATCTCCAAGCATCTGATTACAGACTGAAAGAGTGATGGAAGAGAGTAGAATGGCAGAAAGGAGACGAGAGGGAGAGGATCTCAAAATAGTTTATATTAACATTTCTTTGGTGAAATGCTATCCCCAAATACTGACCGTGTACATGTTTCAAAATGGGTGGTCGTTACTTTAATTTGACAGAAGTTGTTGTTCTGAAGCAGTATCTGGATGAATCTGCACTTCGGCTAAGGGCTTTTCAGATGAGAAAAAGTTAGAAGGTAGTGCTCTAAGGACGTGTGTGTGTGTGTGTGTGTGTGTGTGTGGAGGAGAGAGGAAGTGGTGGGAGGACTAGACAAATGACAGAAGAAATGTAAAAAAGTGTTTTGAAATGGGCAAGAAACAGTATAATGTTTATGAAAGCGAGATAAGAGGAGAGGAGAGGAGACCAGCAGAGATGAGAGAAGAGAAGATGAGAAGTGGAGCAGAGATGAGTGTGGCTGCTGCAGTATATGAGGATGTGGGTGGCGAGTCGGTTCACTTGAGCATGAACGCACTGACATTTTAATGGAATCTATAATACATGCGAAGTGGGTCACGGGTGTCCTATTTCCACGCAACAAGGCACAAGGTCCTTTCAATATCTCTCTAAAAGTTCAACTCTGTCTGCTGGTCTATTTTGAGCTTGTTTTGATATAATCATACTAATAAGAAATCCTTGCATTCAAGCAACGTAGAAAAAGTAAATCACAGTAAATTGTGATTTTCATGGTTAAAGCAATCCATGGCTTCCTATACCCCAGGGGATACAACTGTCTATGTTTTGGCATGAAGAGTTTAGTACAGAACAGTGGGATTAGATAATCTACACCGATTCTGTCACTTCTTGACACTTCCACCCACATATATTGTATGTTGTTTTTCAGAATCAGCATTTGAATCAATTATCAAGTACAGTATAATTGTTACAGCAGAGATACATATTGACATACTTACATCCCATGTAATACATTACTCTTCTTCAATTAGACTTCTTAAAAAGTAGAAAATAAAAAGAAATTCTACTTTTTAAAAATATTGGGATAAGCTACTACTATTACTACTGACATTACTACTAATACTACTACTACTGCAGTATCTATTTCAATCCAAAATGTAATTACTCTGTTCAAGCACTCTGACTGAACTGAGCTACCCCAATGTATTTATTTGAGTATGGCTGATACTATTAGAAAGGTGCACTAAAAAAATAACCATGTTATCTTGGCGTCCTGAAGGACACTAGCCTGCTAGGGGAGCTAAGCTTTTAGCGGACGTCATGTTGATATATGTGCACGGCCACGGCTTAAGTTTAACATCCCTCACTCCAAGTATAATGCATGGGCCAAATACAGCTGAACTGAAAGCTGAATTGCTTTGTGGTCAACACAAGCAATAGATCAACAGATGCAACTGCCAGATAAGAGACACCTCCTAATTCAAAGCAGTAGGAACATAAAGATGATTCACACTCTGGCTGGGGCGGGTAGGAATTCCTAGATCTCCACCGATAAGGAGATGCACCTCAGACCGCTTTCATTGTTCTGCTATTCCTGTTTTGTTGCATCTAGCTCTCTGGTTTCAGTAAATGATTGTTAGAACTACACAGAGAGATACGAGGCGGTCTGTTTTGCACACTTGTTGCCCAGGTAGCATTTCATTTTAACAGTGAGTCAGGTAAGCTCTTTGTGTGATAACGCATGACCTAGCAGCACTGCTTAGCACCAAGCATACTCTTTTAAGGTAACCATGGCCAATCGCAAACACAGAAAATCAATTGAAGGTAAAGAGGACACTGAAACACAGCTTGTCTGTGGGGGGTGATTTCCTAGGTAGACCACTGGCATGCACTTATCAATACATCAGCACAATACTGAGGTTCAAACAGTGTGATTTGTATTGACATGGCTGCCCTGCTGTCAGTTAGTTAAGTGGGTCAAGAAATTAGCATTTAACCTCTAGGGTGTTTGGTGCATTGCTTTACCAAGAGCTTTACCAACTGATAGGGGGCAAACTCTAAAATGACCACAATGCATTACATTACATTTCAGGAATTTAGCTGATGCTCTTATCCAGTGTGACTTACAATGAAAGGGTTAATAATGGCTTCTCTCTCTCTCTCTCTCTCTCTCTCTCTCTCTCTCTCTCTCAAAGTATGTCTAGTTAAAGACAAGGTTGTTCCCCTATAACCTGTTTTAACCCCTCCTTCCTGCCTTCCTTTTCCTCTGTCATCACTGAAAGCAAAGCGTGATATATTTATAGATGGCCCGTGCTCCACAGGCAAACAATTATGACACTTTGGACGGGCCTGTGCTGTTTTGGAGCTGCTGTGACTCTTAATTGGTCTGTTACAACAAGACAGCCTGCACTGCTGCATGTGCTAATGTGCATGACACAGCTGACAAAGATGTCCCTTTTTTCCTGCATGTCAAACCTCTGCCACAGCTCGCTGAATGTCGAAATCGAAAGTAATGATTTCCCATCGAAAAATCTAATGATAGAGGATGATTATAACAAAATCTCTGATCTGAGCATGAAACAAATACTATTCATAATGATAGCCTGTTGCATAGCTGTCTTCCTCTTTTCATGCTCCCTGCAGAGATGCCGAGTGCATGCCTGCATCTTGTGAGAAGGCAACATGCTTGTCAGGGTGAAATGTGCTGGGCCTGACCTGCCACATACTGTACCTTTCACACTTCCCTATCATTATCGGCATTTAGAACAGGTAAACAGACCTCAGGTGGCTTGGCACACCGCTGGCAGCCAAAGTGTCCACCCTGCTGAGACATCATGTTGTCCCTGCTGCACGCAGGTCACAGCCCTCCCTCCCACAGTCTTTCTCTACCTCCACTCACTCACTTCCTGTTTTTCATTTACCTTTCTCACTAATTCTTTGAGTGTATTTAGATGCTTCCTAGGCTTCCTGACTCAAGACATCTGCTCTAAGTACTGTCCCAAACAAAGTACTCTCCCTAACTCTTGACTCCTATACAGACAGAATACTTAATACAAGCAAGTGAATTAAGGATGCTCAGAGCTTACACCATCCTGGTTATGGTTATGGTTATTCACACTGTAAAGCATGTGTACAAATCACTGAGGGCGCTTATGACACTACTTAGGACATTCGTAGGCACATGTAAAAACAAAATCTGTAAAGCAAAAAATTCTCTGTAACATTAAATTTTTGGGAAAATTTATGTTTGGGAATCTCAAATTTGCTCTTTTCGACTGTGTCACTAAATAAACATCATAGACCAAATATATATAAAAATCTAGGGTGCCTAAGACTTTTGCACAGTACTGTATGTATTGCTCACTTACCCAGAATCCTCAGCTGAGTGACGGCCCCATGCAGACCAAAGAACATCCAGAGTGGGCGGGAGTTGTCCACGCATACCTGCATGCCCACATTGGTGCCGTTGTGGCTGAGGATGACCTCGCCTTCCTGGTTGACCAAGAAGCCCAGGATGTCACTACTCTGGAGAGGTGTGGGCACCCGACACACCGCCCAGAACTCCTTCCTGTCCACCAATGCTTCTGGGTTATAGGGCAGGTCACTGGGTCGCAGCACTGCTGGGTCGCAAGACGTCACACCGTAGGACAGGGAGCCTGAACGCACCGGGCTGGACTTGGTGACTTTGATGAAGACAGTCTCTCCAGTGCGCAGGGGTCGGTCGGTAAAGACCAGCGTGCGCTCCTCACGTGCATGCTCAGATCGTGCCACTGTCTGCTCATCCAGAGTCTTAATCTGGGCGCCACGCAACTGGTGAAAGTGGAGGTCACTCTCTAGGGCAGAGGGCAGCAAGGAGGACTGCTGGGAGTTGAGAGAGTTCTGGGGGATGGGGCAGGTGGAGGAGGAAGAGGCTGAGGCCAGGTGGAGGGTGTGACGGTGGGCATGGCTGTGAGTTGGGCCTCCGTCCTCCTGCTGCAGGTTGAGGTCACACAAGCTAACGGACAGGCGGGAGTCGTCCACTTCGCGACGCAGAGAGGAGGAGCGCACCGTGGTGAAAGAGCGTGGACGCAGGCAGTCGGGAGGAACAATCTCACTGTCTGGAACCAGGGAGGAAGGGGTGGGAGAGGAAGGGAATGAGAAGTGAAACAGAGAGGACAGGGGTTAATAGTAGTCTTACTTTATTTTGCTTTAGGTAGCAATTTACTGTAGGTCTGTGGCAATTAAGTTTGCAGTGAGTTGAATCACAAATGTGCGGATGCAGTGCCAAGACGGGCTGACAAAAAGACAATGATAAAAAGGGACTAATTTAACTTTGGTTTTACAAGTTGTATGTAATGTAGGGTACTTCTAATTACTCAACCCTGAAGCAAATGATGGTCCCAAAGCTTGTTTAATGATAAAGAAATGAAAGACTGGTTGGTTGCTTTAATATCTTTGCCGAGCTGAATCAGCTAATTTCAAATAAGAACAAAATACTTTATGGTCTCAATTTTAAGGAGGAACCAATTAGTGTTTGAAAGAAATGAAATCGAAATTGAATTTGCGTGTGTGTGTGTGTGTGTGTGTGTGTGTGTGGTGCTCAGTCTGCATTCCTTGCACTCCATAGTACAGCATCCCTCTATGGAGGGTCATTTATATCTACCAATACATGTCCCATAGTAGCATAGTAGTAGTGGTAACATACACCTCTGGAAAGTGATAGCCTTTGAATAGAAGAGGCCCCAAAGTGCTTATAGTCTCATCCAACGCCTTGACATGGCAGCTCAAAATAACACCTCTAAATGTGCCTTCCCTCAACCCCTCCTCTCCTCATCCTGGCCTGATGGCAGAGGTAAAATTAGCCTGGTGTCCTGAGAAAGACCCCTGTTACTCTGAGGGACAGGGGAGGGGGCTGGGGATTTACCGACATAGAAACTGACCATTACTGCTGACGAGGAGTACTGTCTGGGTTTGTGTGTGTGTGCGTGTGTGTGTGTGTGTGTGTGTATGTGTGATGTATATGCACATTAATGTGTACCTCTATGTGTGAGACAGAGAGACCTGAGAAAGAGCAAGCGAGAGAGAGAAGAAAGAAAAAATGACCTCCTCTCCCTCCAGAGAAGAGGTTATGGAAGCTACTGAGGGACCCCCATCACTCAAAGTGAGAGGTGAGGGACAGCAAATGAGACCGAGTGGGGTGAGGGTGGTGGGTTGGGTGAGGGAGGACAGAGGATGAAAGACAGCGGCCAGCCCCGAACAGACTGGGGTCGTCTTTGGAGAGCCTCTCCAGTCCTGGGCCCCTCTATCTGGCCATGTCCTGAGAGCCTGCTCCACAGGCCAGGATCCTGACTCCAGATAAACCTCTTAGCCTCAATTACCAGGGATCTGGGACCGGCTGCTCCCACCAACTGTACACTGCACCAGTGAAAACAGACTGGCCAAGCCTCTTATGATGCCCCCCACCCCCACCCCCATAGCTGAAAGGGACACTAGCCAAAGGGAGACGGATTCATGACATCCCTACAGAAAGCAGATGTTATTCTGGCTCAGATAGGAACAGTTTGAAAGCTGTATTTTGTTACTCAAAAGAAGAACTCATTTTTAGCTGGATTCTGTTGCGGATGGATAATTGGTTACAAAGTTGAAAACATTTGCAGTGATGCACGGTAAAATTAGTGCTTCATCAAGCGGGTCACTAATTTAATTTACGCATCAATCAGGATAAACAATCAGCGAGCATTAATGGTACAATGTACACACACATGCATGAATGTGTGCACACATACACAGACACAATGTATGAACTGGTTACAGCTTGTTGACCAAGTCAGCCAGATTATAGCTGCGTCTTCTCTCATTGTGCTGCCTAAGGAGATTACAGACAGATTGACAAACTACTATCACTGGATAAGTCATTCCAGGATCTACAATCCAGCTCCACATCTTACCTAAGACCACACTCTATGAATCTAGCCTCTACCAAGAGTAGAGTATGAGAGAATACTATTACTTAATCTACAAAGGCAGTGTCTGACACCACATATCATGTTGCATGTGCGTGAAACCACATAACTAGCGATGACAGAGATCTGCCAGTGTTTTATCCCCTATGAGTGATGTGTCTGATTTTATGTGTTGTGATTGAAATGTCCACTGATCAACCCTTTTGTAAAACTGAGACAGCATCACTGCACCCTCAAAGTCATGTCAGCTGTCAATTAATGTTAGCTGCTAAGCCGAACAGCACAACGCTTGTGATTAATGTTTAATGGAACAAAGGTAATTGTGCTAATTGATCTTTTTGAGAGGCATAAAATGGAAAGGACAGTGCCTTTGGTGCTGCAGACGACTCCCAGAGACTGCTAATCAACCATTAAACACCTCTACCCTCAAAAGTGTGCAGCAGTTAGCCGTTGGTCCCTGAAGCTATCAGAAAAAGATGACTAGCACACCAGCTCTGATTTCATGTACTATTGCATTCACTATCAACTCCTCCCTATGGACTCTGAATACTCTTGGAGGAACTCAAATGGAAATTAACAGTCAGAAAACATATGACTGCTAAACTGTAATTGAACAGCTCAATCTCCCAGGAACTCCATTTCCTGATTTTATGCCATTTCCTCAGACAGAGAGCCATATGCTGAAGGGAACCCTTTAATGAGGCAGAGAAACCTTAATGTGGTTCAACCCTCAGCTTTTGCTCTCTCTGTGGGCTGATGATTAGGGAAGGCCTCTCCGTTGGCCATAGAGCGAAGAGCAGGCATCCTAACCGCTCAACCACAAACCGATTCTAATGCTGAGCCATCGGCAACCCACTCAAATCAAATTATTGGGGGGTTTGAATGACATCATCAAACAGAGCCATGTGTGTGTGTGTGAGGTATGATTGTGTAGTGTGTGTGTGTGTGTGGTTTCCAAAGCCTGTCATTTTTTTGCTGCCCATCGCTCCATCCTAAATTGGATTATGTTGGGATCAACTTTGTTGCAGGACCTCCAGGACACGCAGGAGGAATTGAGTTGAGGAGAGGATGATGACATGTCTCTAGGGATAACCACGGATGGAGAGAGAACAGAGAGGGAGGAGAGGAGAGGGGGAAAAAGAGAGGGATGCTTACTTGTGACAATGCTGGATTTATAATGTTGAAAAGAGTCGGCACAAGCTTTCAAAAAAACATAAATCATCTCACTCTCTCTCTGTCAGTCTGACTTTCACTCTCTCACACATACACATATGTGAACACACACCAATACACACACACACACACAGTGAATTGATTCCTCTCAAAAATTTTGTCTTTTATCAGCTATTTTCAAAAGCTTTATGTTCCTTTTTTTCCTTCCTTTTTTTCCTTTATGTTCCTTCTCCCTTCCTATTCCTCTCTCACTTTTCAAAGAGCACTCATTTCAAAACCATATCGGCTTGTGTACCATATCTTCTTTCTTTTTATCACATGCTGTGAAGACTGAAGACTGTATGAGGTCTTAATGTGTTGTCGTTAGCTTGGAGGACAGAAGGAGTAAATGTTATACATGTCCTCATATGTATAACATTTACTCTGCATTTGAAAAAGCCAGCTTGCATTTGTGTGTGTGTGTGTGTGTGTGAGTGTGTGTGTGTGTGCATGGAACGTGCATCTGTGTCTGTTAGTGACCTCACCAGCTGCTGCCCGCTAATCATGGTGCACCTGCGTTTTAAACAGATACAACCCCTTTGTCCTATTTGTCCCTTTCAAACACACCACTCACATTGGCTTAGGCCAAATTTGAGCTCTGTGAAAGAAGCATCAAACAGTGCGTGTTCTCAATCGTCCCTGGTAGGAAGTCACTGTAATGCAGCCATGGAAGACGCAGCTGCAGCCCCTGTGACTGTGGGGGGGAATAAAAGACCCCCAAGTCTTCATGAAAATTCAATCGTGTTTAATTTAATTTCAAACCAAATGTAGCACCTGTTGGTTTGAATCATTAATTCATTCGTGCAGGGGGGTGCGACAGCTCTGCTTTAAGCTCTTTCATTGGACTTTTTTTTATTTGAAACCCATTTGGCTTTCCTTTTTCAGCTTCT
The DNA here is from genome assembly GCA_900323365.1 of Monocentris japonica. Classification (NCBI taxonomy): domain Eukaryota; kingdom Metazoa; phylum Chordata; class Actinopteri; order Trachichthyiformes; family Monocentridae; genus Monocentris; species Monocentris japonica. Next base: position 37,186 of record OOFE01010927.1, read on the forward strand.
CCTTTTGATTCAAATAATTAAGCACCTGTTGGGCTAATCCAATCTCACTAATTCATGGAGAAGGGTGGCAGAGGCGGGGGCAGTGGCGGAGTTTCTGTTTTGGCCTGCACAGGCTTTGACTCAAGCTGTGAATGTTTTTGATTAGGGAATAGCCGTGAAGCAGGTTAGCTAATGCTGTGCATGGGGAGGCGGATAGAGGCAGAGGCTGGCTTAGTGGCTTTGCT
>OOFE01010928.1:0-16442 GCA_900323365.1 Monocentris japonica
TAGTACCAATTGAGTATTGTTTAAATGCCACAGCCTACCTGAGTATTGTTGCTGACCATGTCCATCCCTTTATGACCACAGTGTACCCATCTTCTGATGGCTACTTCCAGCAGGATAATGCACCATGTCACAAAGCTCAAATCATCTCAAACTGGTTTCTTGAACATGACAATGAGTTCACTGTACTCCAATGGCCTCCACAGTCACCAGATCTCAATCCAATAGAGCACCTTTGGGATGTGGTGGAACGGGAGATTCGCATCATGGATGTGCAGCCGACAAATCTGCAGCAACTGCGTGATGCTATCATGTCAATATGGACCAAAATCTCTGAGGAATGTTTCCAACACCTTGTTGAAAGTATGCCACGAAGAATTAAGGCAGTTCTGAAGGCAAAAGGGGGTCCAACCCGGTACTAGCAAGGTGTACCTAATAAAGTGGCCGGTGAGTGTATTATTGTTACCATAGCATTGCTGCCATGGAAAGGGTTTAGTATGAGCCAGGTGTTATTCTGGTTGGAGAGTGAGAGCAAATTGTTGCCAGTCCGATTGTTGCTGGTCACCACACCCCTGCCATGGCCAGGCTTCAGTGTAGGCCGAGAGTTGGTGCTCTTGTCGGGGAAAAAGTAGTTACTTCTGGTGCTTAGGTTAACAGGCCAGCTATGATTAATACCAGTTGGTTGTTAGTGTTGGACCCAAAGCCCTGGCCTGTTGTAGAATACAGGAATTCTCTGGTTCACGGAAAGTGCAGAAAGTCCAGTTCCCTCTAAAATCTCCTCTTTTCCCTCGTTTCCCCCGGTGTCCTCTGGACTCATTGGATCACGATGCGAGAAAAATCCAATTTGGGAACATTCAAACCTGCCCAGTTTATGCACCCTGGTGTGATCGGATGATAAATTGAAAAGACAAGTGTAACCGCGGCATTGTGACCATGTGACATAGTTAAGCACGCTTAAGCACATTCTGCAGTGGCATTTTGAACCCCTGTTGGGCGCGGCCACGAGCAAAATCAAAGCACGCTTTCACACACTTTTTCTATCCTCGTGGGGAGTGCAAACCAGAGCCACCAGACACATGAGGGGAATCTTCTGAGCTCACTTAAATGATTCCCCATTTTGATCCCCCGTCATCGTTGGTCCCCACACCGTCAAGTGGGCTCTGAGCTGTGGGTTGCCATTAAGATAGAAAAACAGCACAGGACTGTAGGAGGCCAGACACGAACCATTCCTACTTCCTTGCTTTCTTTGAACCGTTGTGGTTACATTAATGTCTATTAGGCCTGACTTCCTGCACACCATGACTTTGCCCACTGATGTGTGGTTTTCCTGTAATACACTTCAGTGCCTCCCTCAGAAAGTACCAGTTCCTCATAGGCCGGTATCTCTCTCCACACCGCCTCTTTCTTTCTCTCTTCTTTCTCTTTCCAAGTCTGTTGTGTCTGTGGGTGTTCAGTCTGTGTCATGCTGTCGTGCTGCTACATTCCTTCCTGACCAGTTCCTGTTCAGTCTCAAAACAGTACTGACAAGAGAGAAGGAACGGGGGAAGAACAGAGCGGAGGGCAGAAACTGGCAAGGATGAGAAACAGTACAGACGTCAAGAGAGGGTGGCCCAGTGAGATCACTGCTCCTGTGATGCCATGGAAATGCTGGTGGCCTCAACGCAGGCACTGCATGACAATTTTGAGCTTGAAACTTATAAACACATGATGGCTGATGTTTATAGCTTGTTTGAGCTAATAGCAGAGTGCAACTAAGGAGGATATAGTCTCAAATTTCCCGATGTAACAGTGGATCTTCCATCTACCCTCCATAAACACAGAAAAGCTGAAACAACACAGAAGTCTTTGGAGTGAGGAAGTGTGGCTGAGGTGATTGTTGCAAGGATGAAAGCAGGAAAGAGCAAGGGAGTTCTGAACCTACTTTTGACTACGGGTCTGACCGAAGAAGCCTTTTGTGTGTTTTTCTGCAGAACTCTTGACCTTCAAATGAATGAATGGGATGGAAAAAATAATGCCTGGGCATTTGAAAGCAGACAGGCAGACACAATAGCACACACACACAGACACACCACACATGCACGGTGGCACACTAGGGAGCCATTGGCATGGTGGTAGCACTTTCCCACAATTCTCTTGGGTATGGGCACAACCAATGGGAAGTTACTATTTCAGTTTTATGTCTGTATTTTTACACACAGTCAAAAACACACTTCCTGGTTGCTTTTGGCATTCTTGGTCTCAAAAGCAAAAAGTTTCCCAGCTCTGTACGACTTCAGAGCTTTAAAGAGTTTGCTTTATGAGCTTTGTGCTTTGTTTCTGTGGAATGTGTGTAAAAACGTTAGGGGCTTACTGTAGTCCTGGGTATGGCCCTGCTTTCGCCAACTCACTGCTATCTTGCCAAGCAGGGGAGCATTATGTTATGACTGTATTGTTAGAGTAAGAGACAGCCGGGCACCGGGGCTTTTAAAGCTGAATATTTAATACAGTTGTGGTAAATAAAATGTTTTGGAACAGTCACTTGGAAAACTGGATAATGGACAAGCTTTGACGGGGCCAATAGGCATTGTCAGTTTCATAGGGGTCTCACAGCTATTTATTTTCAGTTCTAAAGGTAATGGTAATGTTGAAATGGCTGCCCTTGGCAGTGGAAAGATACGGCACTCGGGTTGTCAGCTCACCTCTGTGGCGCTCTGACACAGTTTCAGTTTAAATACAGGTTCTGACAGGAAAACACAGGAATGTGATAAATGAGGTGTGGAGGGAAGGAAGGAGGGACAGCAGGGGAAGTGTGCTAAGGGTAGCCTGGGGCAACCTTCTTGTACATATCCACACACGAGGACTGAGGCATGATTTACACAGGCAGGTCTTGACTTCCAGGGGTTGAGCTGTTTTATTGTTTTATATTGTTTTATCTCTCTCTCGCTCGCTCTCTCTCTCTCTCTCTCTCTCACACAAACACACACACACACACGCACACTCATACTAAATCCCCTAAGCATGTGAAGTAGCTCAGCACAGGGAGGCCATGGAGCCAGCTGTAGTAACCTGAGTAAGTGTATGACGACGCAGCACTCAGGTAACTTCAAAGCTCCTTTTCCATCAAACATATCACATTTCTCTTCTGGAATGTTCCACTGCTGGAGATATGCTGGCCAGTGCTTTTAGTCAGAGGCCCTGTTTGATCGCTTTTGTTTTACATGAAAGAGAATCAGTCTGGAGCACATCGAATCCTTTGGACGCTGTTAACACACCTCTGCGTGTTTTGACTCTCCAGGGTGGCAAAGGCCAGATGAAGAGCCTGTTGTGGTCATGTAAGCCTACATTGATGTTTGATCTTGCATCGAAGCACCTGGGGAACGCAGAGGTAGAAAGAGAATAATGCAGTGACAACAAAGTGGAGGTGCACGTGCATGTACCACATCAGAGAGAGAGACTTCTATTGAGAGCATGGGATATTTATGAGGTTGCACTACATCCTTGCATTCTTCACAGACTTTGACTGAGAAAGAACACCGTCATTATCTGAATTGTTTCCACAACACAATACATTTGTCTCAAGCCTTCCAAATGCATGTCAGGTATGCTTGATATTTTTAGCAACCACACCACCTAAACTATCACCGGATACCTGATTTGGCTCTGAGCCAGGAAGCCTGGCAGTGCTGACACACAGCTAATGAGCTGCCAATGTATCAGTTAGAAAGTGAAAAGGCATGAGAGGAATAGAGATCTATGGAGAGGTACAGAGACACAGCAGGCGACAGAGAGAGTGGAGAGAACATAGCTAGAGGGATAGTAAGCAGTGATTCATAGCTATCCTCAGTTCAAGCCCTATCAGCTTAGCTACAGTACAGGCTTGGGATGGGCTGAGCTGAGTTGGATGACCCAGTGATTCAGGTAGACTGAATGTGTCAAGACATGCCTACAGGAAGCACGCTGGACCTGCCTGTCCTGAGGCAACTGCCACTTTCTGGCACAAGGAAAAAAGCCCCAAATTGTCAGCATTCCACAAAGGTTTCTGGATGTGGCAACACTCCACTGGATGGCTCTGGTTACACTTCAAAGTGACTTTTCATCATCCAATCATGTCAGGATGCATCAACAGTTGTCAACAATTTTGCTTACATTGCTAGCAGATCTTTAAAGCTTGATATTGAAGTGGTGAAGCTTGCATTGTGATCTGAATTCTACATAATATGGACACAATCCAGCCACAAGACAAAGTAATGCAGATACTGACTTACTCCTGATAGAGAGCTACACATGACAACCTTTTTCAGGCCAAGTGTGATTTTATATAATCTAATTGTTTGAATCAGAGCTCAAAAATCACATTGAAAAGTGTGACTGACAGAGATCGATACTGTCCGCCCCTGGCCTCAGTAGCTCATACCATTCCTGTAACGTCTACCGGAGGCAAACCTGGTTAAATATTTGCTCTTACTGCTGCCAAACTATAAACCTGTAGGAAGATTGACTGATACATTTTTTTGAGTTTTGAGAATGGAGAGGGAGTAGAGAAGAGAAACTGAGAAAGGAGAAGCAGCGATGAAAGGTGGAACAAGGGTCAAAAGGACAGTTTGCAACTTCAATGAAGGTAGTTTTTTCCTTGGTTTATTACAAATCTCTAAAGCGGTCTTGCATCACCCATCCTGTGGTTTCACTTCCCATTTTTCTGGATAACATCTGGATAATGTTTAAAGGAATCCACACCCTGTATCACTATCTAGTATTGGTGAGCCCAATAACCATGAGGCAAAAAAATACCTTGAACCTTGACCTGAAACCGCCGTCTCATGCCACTCTCACTGTTGTGGCACCTGCTGGACTTGGGACCTTGCCCCAGATGTGACGTTGCGTTGTGTTGATGGCATCATCGAAATAAGTTCATACCACAGCTTCTGCTCTGGTAAGCTCAGTTGTAAGCTGGAGAAACTGGATCTTACATCACTTTCAGCGAACACTTCATAAAATTAGTGTCAGGATAGCAATTAGTATGTGTTTATGGGACCTGTGTTGGGCTTTTGTGACGATATCCTTTGGAGGTAAACGTCACCGATACCCCTTTCTAGCTCTGTCTTACTCATTCTTTGTCTGATCTGTCTGAATTGCAGACAGTCATAATAAGATCAGAATCTCTGCACATGTAGACACAGAAACAGACACACACACACACACAGACAGACAGAAACACACAAATACACAGGCACACACGCACGCGCACGCACACACAAATACACTTCCTTCCTATTATCCAGCTATCCACGGGTGCCTATGTAACAGGAGCTGGCTGTCCAGCCTTTCTCACAGAATGGAGAATGTCACAACGATAGACCTCCATTCCACAGACTCTCCTGACCTTCACACAATGCTGCTTTTGAAAGCCTAAATGTCTCTGCACACAGGCCAGGCAGTTGATGTGTGCATGTGTGTGTGTGTGTGTGTGTGTGTGTGTGTGTGTCTGAGTGTGTGGGTGGCAGGGGGAATCCCTGAAATAAATTGTGTTTTTTATACAAGCCTGGCAATCAAACAGTGCATATTGCCAACACAAACACAGTAGCATTTTTCTTTTACTCTATCCCAAGCCAGGACGAAATGGATACTTGGAGCAGGAGCATCTTAAGTTGGAGAGAAGAGAGAGAGAAAGCATTTGTCACAGGGAACGCAAGTCTAAAGACAGGCGTCTGGGTTTCCTTGAGTGGGTGATGCCTCCCATGATGAAAACTGTTTATTTTTCTATCATGGACCACACTCACATCCCGCAGGGAGGGAATATACTGCCCTTCTCAGCTGCGCCTCATGGATTATGTGAAATATGGAGAGGATGTGGGGGAGACAGACATGTTCTGTTTGGCGTGAATGATCCTTCCCTCAAAATAAATCCAGTCCAAGCAGACAGAGAGTCAGAGAGTCTGATGACTCAGCTGACACACTGGATCTGACCCTTGTGACCCTTGTGCCTCACAGATGATGACATTACAAGTTAGGGACAATACAGGTATCGTAGCAACGTTACACTGAAAAATCATCAGTGGTAATTTAATGTAAAAGTCAACACTATGCCAGTGTTTGTAAGTCCACACCCATCAGAGTTAATTTAACCCTTGAGATAGTTTTGAACAGAATCATATCAGCTCTGAGTGGAGGTGCAACTCTCCAATCAACACTCCAAATAATTGTCACTGAAAACACTTAGGAAAACTGGAAAATGTGCCGCGTACCATGGATTTGGTCTGATCCTGAAAATCAGTCATGATGTCAATGGTTATAATCAGCCTAAAGGTCAATAATTTGGCAATTTATCTCCAATAACGAACTCTGCAGAAACAATGTCCTTCTCAGAACATGAATACTATAACAATAGCCCAATGAAATGGAGGAAACAGACAGTAGAGGGAGAAAATGCTCCTTCCTAGAGAAGGTGTGTCGACAGCGGTGCTCTGTCTGGACATGTGTATGAGCAGAACCTCTGAACCTGTCATTACATCACGCTGACTGATTACCCCTCTCATGACTCAGGAATGCAGCGCAGGCTTCCCTCTCCTTCAGGAGCCTGCCTGCTCTTCAACGTTACTTTGGAAAACGCAACAGATTGCCGTTTATCGCCTCGCTTTAATCCCTTATGCAGAATGCTGTTGATCCTCGGTGACCATGTTATTTGCTGAGACCCGACTCCCCCTCAGCCATCATCACCCCCACCACACACACCCGCACGCGCACACATACACCGTAGATAACAGCTATCAACACATACACAATTTATAGCTCCTACCTCCTAAGCCACTGTATGAATACAGTGCCTTTTCATAGCTCAGAGGTCATAAAACACTGTGCTGGCTGACTAGAGCAGGACTGACTCAAGTTCATTGCCAAGACCATTGGGCTTTGATTTCATTAACACTACATTCACAATTTATTACCCCACTGCATATACATCTGGCACCTAAGCAATCAAAAGCTGCAAAAGCAATTAAAAGCTGCATAAAAATGCATGCGCAGTATTGTATGTGGGTGCAGGCTGGGGGAACCATACATAGTATACAGTGAGTGTACATAGCCAGCATTCCCCCCCACCCCTACTCTGTATTTAGCAGACCCCCCTCCCATGACAAGGATCTACAGATCATCATGACCTCATCATCCAGGAGGCTCGTGCATTCACGTGGTCAAGGGACAGGGGGTAGCCGGGGGTGTTAATTTACAAGTTAACATGATGTCATTAAACTACACACACACACACACACACCCTTATCACAGCCCAGACTTGACCTCAAAATTAACCCCCCTCTGTGCTCAAAGCAGATCTCTCACTAGCAATATCTTTGCATCGGGGAAAAGGAATTGTATGTGTGCGTGCACTTTTTTGTTTGTGACTTTGCATACTGTGAGGATTCGATGTGCGATGACATCTTTTTTCAGCACTTGTCAGAATAAGCCACCTCACCCGGGGTCATTGTTTATCAGTAGGGTGGATGGGAGTGTATGTGTGTGTTATTAATACCCCAGAGGCAGTCAGTTGGGGGGATTTGAGAGGCTTCTTGGGTTTCAGTGCTTCTGAGCTCACAGACAAATGTCCCTACATGGCAGGTTTCTTCTCCACTCCAATGTGCTAACGACTTACCCCCCACTGAATTTGCCCGTCCATCAGATCCCACTCAATGCAATGCATTGCTGCATACTATATGATCTGCTGCGTGAGCAAGCACACGTGCACACACACACACATGCACGCACGCACACACACACACATATATATACATATATATATATATATATATACATAGACACACTTTGCATGCACGCGCACAAATGGAGGTTGGAGAAGCAAACTTGTGACCGGAAGGTTGCTGATTCAAATCCTCGGATTGGCTCTGAAAATCTGCGTGGGGTGAATGACAAACACTGTCCCCTTCCTCAACAGCTACTACTGAGGTGCCCTTGAGCAATATACTTGGCTAACAGTAGTGTGGTTGTGCTGGGCGGCTCCAGGGTGTGAATGAGGATTAACTGAATGAATATGAAGCAGGGTGTTGCTGAAAAAGAGCATGCATGCAACTAAAAAACCAACACATATGCATTGTTTGTATGCATAAACCTTTGCTGTATGGCTTTCTAAGGAGTCATATAGTCATGCATGTTTGGGAACTATCATTACATTACATTACAGGCATTTAGCAGACGCTTTTATCCAAAGCGACTTACAATAAGTGCATTCAACATAGGTAGGCTAAAGAACTACTAGTCACATAGCAGAGTTACAGGGATGAGGCTAGTCCGTGCTAGGGGTAGAACATATGCTAGAGTTTGGCCGTCCATGCAGTAAGTCCCATCTGAATACTGCTCTGTTTTGAATGATGACTCTGCATGTCTGCTTCCCATTCTCTGACCTTGTATGTATGTCTGTCTGCTTTAAAACTATCTGTCCTTTCAGGCTGTGTGCCTGGTAAATATGTCTGGTCATCTATTTGGAGTATCAGACAGTCTCTCCAGCGTGCGTTTGACAGTTGATGTGTTATTCTGTCTGTGTGTCTGAGTGATGTCATTCAGGTGCAGTGTGCCAGGGCAGGCACTGAGGCCAGAGCTGTAATGGCCCAGGTGTCACCAGAAACTTTTTTTTCTTTCTACCCTTTCTTCAGTTACCAGATACTTGATACACACACACACACACACACACACACACACACACTTACTGACACACAATCGCACTCACACTTGCACATGCAAAAACAGTGGGTACACATGCACATGTACATGCTGAAAAACATGCAGTATGTGCATATGTGAAGGTATGCACACATGCATGCTAGCTAGCATGGAGTAAGGACACAGATGTGTAATGCTGTGCTGTAGCTCCAGTGGTGCAGGGTGACCTGTGGCACTGTTGTGATCAAGCCGTGAGGTGTTTTAAATAGGCCAGCCCTGGGATTGGACCTTGGTGACTGATGGGCCACACTTTCCCTTCCTTGCTCTCTGGCTGTCTGTGCTTTTGCGCTGCGATGATGGATGCCCAGCCCTCTGTAAATAGAGCCCTGCCCCAGCTAGTTAGCATGGTTGGCATGATCCATGCAGGCGGTCATAAGCTAAATATATCTCCAAAATAAATACTTCCAGATTCAATTCTCAACTGTTGTTTAGACAGGCCTCGGCATAAATCTCACAGAGAAAAAGAGTTAAAAAAAACATTTGGTGTTGATGCAAAGGCCTCGGCTTAAAATTCATCAAATCGAAGAGTTAAGGAACCAAAGAGTGAGCCATTTTTTAGAGACCAGTGAAGGAAAACGCTGTGGTTCAGCCTCTCTCTACAAAGGTTTTGCCCAGTGCTGTGGTGACGGTGGTGACGAGTCATTGCTGTGGTAACAAGTCATTGCCATGGTTTCCTTCTAAACTCTAATTTGTGTTCAAATCCACTGATACTGTGGAATGGATGCTGTGGGTGGGGAAATGAGGACACCCAGCCAGCGGTGACCACAGTAAGTGACGCAAGTTGACAAAATATGATGTTAGTGAGGCAGTTAAGAATCCAGTCAGGTGCGATTATACTGAACAGCACGAGTAGTCACACCTGCTCCTGACAATTTATGCAGACAGAAGAACAATAGCATTCCTCCTTCCTACCCAAAGGTGACCCGTCAACACTGATGCTTTGTCAGATCAAATCGGCATCAATGCACCTACACATTCACAAACCTGTGACATTCCACCGATGTGATCTCTGTAAACTGTTCTCTGAGAATAGGTCATTGAAATCTTCTAAAGGGGAAATAATTTTGATCCAACACAACAGGACAACAGACTCTTTCATAGCGGTCCAGAAGAAGCTTATCAGACCACAGTCATCATGACCACACTGGTAGGATGGAATCTTGCTGTGTGAGAGCTTCCATTCTCTCCTCAACAATAGAATCCTTCTCCGCCTGCTTCCACCCTTCTGCTTCTCAGCATCAGATAAACTCAAGTATTTCTCCGGTTTTCCCCCTCTGCTGCTGTTTCCACTAATAGACCGATGTCAGCAACACCGTCACCTGTGCATGGGAAAATATAGACAATTCACCTAAATGCTGATTGTTTTCACACCTGCCCAGTGTCTTCCAACCTCGTCACGCTGGAATCTTGAATTCCAGTGTGACAGAGCTCCACCAATCCATCACAGGGCAAACACAGATAGGCAATGCTCACATTCACACCTATGGGTAATTTAGAGTTACCAATCCACCTGACTTGCATGTCTAGAATGTGGAAGGAACCCGGACCCAGATTGAACCCTTGCCACTTGGGCTCTTGCTGGGAGGCGACAGTGCTAACCACTGTGCCACCGCCCAATGGCAGAACTACAACTGTATATTGCCCTTTTTTGAACACCCACCAACCTGCATAACATTTTCCAGTGCAACTATTTGACTTTTGATGTTGTTTGTTTTTCCTCAATTGGTACTTGGTATCCTGTCTCTCATATAAAAACAAAATGCTGGGTCTGAACAGTGCCACTGTCAGGGAATGAGTGCTGAAGGGAAGGTATGACAGAGATCATTTGTCTGTTATCACATTGCGGTTCCACCCTTGCAGGCAATAACAAGCTCTGTGTAGAGGCAGCCTTCAGACCCTGAGATGATCTCGCCTTTGCATCCCACCTTGAATGATTACTGGGGAAATTTTAATGCTCAACTCAGATGAGAGGTTATGGGCAACCATGAAAACACATGAGGAGATACATTAACACACCATGCTCCTGGTTTTCTTAGCGCTGCCTGAAAATACATTACCATGGCACAGGGACGGGAAAATCACATGGAAAATCCTACGTAATGCCTATCTGCTACTTATCTGTCACCCAGGCACCACAAACTATGCAGCGGCACCAACCTGCATAACAGATTATACAGTCAACAAAACTATTAAGTTGAGATTGACTGTAAGTATTGTTTGTTTTGTCTTCCTGCTTCTCTTGTCTTGTTTATCCCATGGTTACTATGAATGCTAGGATCAGCCTGGTTGTCTAGAGGGCCTACTCCTGTCATTTTTCTTCAGTAGTCGCTTGATAGTGAGTTTGCAACCATGATTGTGAAGCCTGTAAATATGAGTAGGGATTGATGTGAGGGGCGCTGAAAGATGATGGCATCTCCCACGTTAACAAAAATGAAATTCATGCCGCTCATATTTGGGGAAAATATCTATTTAACTCCATTCCACTTGAAGAATTAACCACTGAATATGAGCGTGATGAACACATACAGGTCATTTTCTGTCTTGACTGTCACAGTACCTATCTCACTGCCATCTGTGCAGCCAGCTGCCTGGTGCCGGCCTGGCGTTGACCTGCGGTGGCCGTGCATAGCTGCCTGTATTTTGTTGTGCTGCAGGATCTCGAGTCCTCTCCAGCATTCCATGGATTCTATAGGGAAGGTTCTAGATTCCACACACTCTACTGGGCGATAAAGCCAGAGATGGATGGATAACAGATGAGGAGGGTTGAAAAGGGAAGGAGATGGTGGAGACGTTGACCATAAATATTACTGTTTCCTAAGAAAACTTGGAGCCGGTCTGAGACTGATGTATTACTGGTCATGTTGTAGGTTTATGCTCTAATGTCTAATAGCTTCATTATTAAATGTCTGATGTCTAAGGTCTGTGTGGCCACAGCCACCCGTCTATGACTCACTGCTTTATGTCATGCTCTAAGAATCCGGTGACCCATACACACCATAACTTAACGAACCTAACTGCTGAACAAGGCCAAAGATCAATTCCTAGGAGATTCCCTCACATTAATATAAGCCAGACCATGTGATTTGTGGCGCTGTCCAACTCAATATGTAGTGCTTTAAGATGAAATAGCTGACATAGTACAGAATCAGTACTGTACTATGTCACACTGTCTGTCTCTCCTCATTCCTTCCATTCCTCTTTGATCTACCATCCAGGTCTCGGGAGGAGGAGGATGGGTAAAGTGATCGGGCAATGACATCATTTTTTGGCTACCTCATCTTCAATGTTGAATAAATGTGTGTGTGTGTGTGGGGTGTGTGTGTGTGTGTGTGTGTATATGTGTGTACTCCACTCTCAGAGAAGAGGATAGACTCATATTATAAGTAACTATTTCCTCCCTAGACGTTAGGGGTACTGGGACACTAAGAGACTAGACTCGTCTAGACTGATGATTTCCACTATAAATGAAAACATCACACACACGGCATCCGGCACACGTTTTCAGCCACTCTGGCATGAAGATTGTAATGTAGATGTAGTAGTTGATTTAACAGTAGCCTCCTGCATGTGATTTTCCTTTGCGATTGCGCAAAAAGTGTATCACGGCCAAAATTTGAAACAAATGGTGTGGTTCTTGTACAAGTGAGTCATCTAAAGCAGGATAATTACTGACTGGTGTACACAATCAGAGGGTTGAGCTGAGGCAATCACAGCTGATGATGTGAAATTTGCTCGGGCAGGGACAGGTAGACGCACCACCTGGTGGCCCATGGAGAGAGAGACAGGTCTGTATGAACACACAGGGACACACACACACACACACACTCACACCAGAGGAGAATTTGAAACATGGGTTTGTTGTTATGCTGAACTGTTACTAGGAAACGAGATGAGAGCCGGAAGGCAGGGTTTCAGGTAACACTCAGGTGTTTCTCAATCCCTCCTGCACTTCTCCTTTCCCTTATCTCCTCCTTGCCTCACTCACCAGATGTCACAGGCAGTGCACATTCACAGTGCATGGACAGATGCCAGCATGCCTTTTTGCAACCCGCCCACTTCCATCGGAAGCAAGCCTTATTTAGGCATAGCCCTGGGCCTACAGGTAAAGCAGTACTTGAGATAAATATCTCCCTAGCTCCATTTTTTGACTAAACAGCAGTTGCTGAAATGGCTTCTCTCTGGTTTTGGCCTCGTTCCTAATCACTGAAGCCACAATATATGTCTTGGTTGATATGGCAGTATAGAGAATAAAGAGAGATTCTCTATGGGGTTCACTATGCTTACTAATACCAATGTCTGGCAAGGACCAGACTCACCTTGTGAACTGGTTTTCTCCCTCTGATCAATATACCACACACACAGACAGTCATGGACAGACTGACTGACACTAAGTCACACCAAGGTCTTTCTTAGTTTTCTCTGAGCAGGCTGTACAGTCATCACCTATTAGAAGTTGCTCACATTCAGACAACTCCTGTTTGTCTCCACTAACAAGAGGAAACACGCTGGAAAACATCACAAAGCACATTACACATTTTGCTCTAAACAACTTTCTTATCATCACTTAAAACTTGACCCCTTATCTTGCTGCCTGGCCTGTTCCACCCACTCTAAAGGGTAACCCACTCTTTGTCATGTTTCTGATATCAGTAAGACAATGTAGAGAGGACTTTTCCATAGACCAATCACCCCCCTGTGGGTCCACATCAGACATGACTAGGAAGTCAAACCCACTCACTCCTGGGTGCGGCCTGGACCATGGTGTTACGTGTGTATGTGTGTGTGTCTGTGTGCATCATCACATTGTGGGGTAGAAAAGTGGTCACAGTACCATAACAATAACAGTTACATTGGAAAGAGCCCAAAGCTCCCCTAATGCGTTACATGATGTCATGGTGTCTGCTTTGTGTGTATGTACAATTGGAATTCATTGTAGTCACACAAGATGGGGAGGATGTGGCAAAAAATTGGATTGTTTTAAAAGATTGATAAAGGGGACTACCACAATGATTTATCTCTAATGACTCAAATGTTTTTCAGTATTCACACACAGAAACAGGACTGTGCAATAGTACACATTACAGGTAATGCAATAACATCTCTGGTGCTCTCTTTGAAGACTGGGACTGTGTCACACATGTTGGCTGAATGACTGAAGTCTTGTCTGGGCTTGACTTTGAGCAATGTTCAGCATGGTAAACAATTAAAGCCATACTGTGTGTGTGTGTGTGTGTGTGTGTGTGTGTATGTAGGTGTGGCAAGGAGTTTATACAGATTAGCGCATGTGTTCTTAAGGTGTGCATTGGTGTCTTGCTGGATTCCTTTTCCTGGCCATGGCAGAGGTTCATGCCAATAATCTTGCAAAACTGAACACCACTTTCAATACTATAGCTAGTATGATAGTATAATATACTGTTGCTACCCGTTGTTTCACCATTCAGACATTTGGCTGACACTTTTATCTTGAGCGACTTACAGTAAGTGACCAGGTAGAGATTCAGTATCTGGCTGTTGTGGGGATCAAACCTGTGTGCTCTCAGTTACTGGACGATCTTTCTAACCAATAGGACACCCTGGCACCTGGTTTCTGGGCCAGTTAGCTTTTATATTGACAGAGTTGTGGATAGGAGACGGCTTTGAAAGAGTTCACTTTTCTCCAGGTGTTTCAATATCATATCCCTTCCAGATGTGAGTGAATGCTCTCATGTGTTTCTACGTGGCTCTGACTTGTAACTTCCAGATGACACACACACACACACACACACACACACACACACATACACACACAGCTACTGGTCAGATCCCTCATTAGTTTTGCTGCCATCCACATCAAAGAAAAGACAGACCACTTATGTCCTTCTGGACAAGCAAATTAGGCTCTGGTTTCAGTTAACAGAGTCAGGTTTTGATGAGGAAGTCATTAAAATGTGTTTTACTGTGACTGTGTCTTCTCACGAAAGGTTAACAGACTCGGCCTTGCCTCCTAGATACTTCAGGATGTAATTTAGTGAACTGCTCTAGTGGTCTATGGCACCCTCAGCTGGTCACAGTTTATCATAGGCTCTCATAAATCAGAACCATGTTGTAGCATTGAGGGGTAACTGGAACAGCCACCTTTAGGTCATTTCAGTGAATCTACATGAAAGAGCTTCGATTTTTCTATTCAATTCAATGTTGCTTCTGTTGTATACATTGTAGGCTGTTTTGTTAACGGACCAAGTGCATGAACAGATTGACATTATGAGATCTTGTCGGCCCATCCTGCCTTGCCATGCACACTCAACATTTATTTTAACTCTTCTTCTCTGTCTGAACTACCAAAAATTTACCAAAAACCACTGTGGGAGTGGTATGGAAATGAAATCAAACCAGCAGGCTGCCATGTTTATTTACCTGATACTTTGACATGAATCCATTGGTATGAAAGGTTACTTGGCAATGTAGAGTGGGAGTGAGATGAAGCAAGTGAAACAGGTCTAAAGTGTGACATCATTAACTAGTTCTCTTGGTTTTCCACTCTGCACCTGCACTCCTGCTCCATGACACTAGATGGGTGTCTGGTGCCAGGCCTTAGGAAAAACAGGTTGCAAGCACAAAGTACAAAATTGAAAATGTGATACTTTCTTGACCTCCATAAAGAAATTCTCTTTTCACTTGCTCCCCTCCACAGGAAGGTTTGAGTTGAGGGTCAAATACAGAAACAGTGCCACTGGAGCTGGTGTTAATTCAGTGTCTAGCTCAAGGACACAGATGCTTCTCCACACAGGGACTTGAACCTGAGTGATCCAGTTGAAGATCCTCTAACTCATGACACCACCCCGCTGTCCCCAAGATATATTGACAAAAAAAGACACTGCAATACAGAAACATTCATGTGATATTTTATTGCCATTGTTGTTGCAGACATCATATGCACAAACTCATCCAATATTAGAGAAATAAAATAATAAAATAAATATGAGGTTCTTCTTGAGACAGTATTTTCAAGTTTGTTGGAGATATTTGTTGAAGTACACACATCAATAAATCCATTAATTTATAGTGCTCATGTATTATTGGTGAGAATATGATGTTCTTACTCTCTATCCAAAATTTAGATAGATATTTTTGGCTTTAAGTATTAGTCTTAAGAACACTTCATAGAAATGGGTTAGTTTCTTGTTTTTTCAAAACTATTAACCATAGAATAATAACATTCATATTTATTCTTCTATCAAAGCAGACCATTACAGTATAAGCAGCGGCAAAAAAACAACAACCAAAGAATCACTGTCTTCAGTTGCTATGTGAAAACACAAATAACATTACAGGCTAACATGAGACAACCCCTTTATACACTGTGTATTTAAAACCCAACAGGCTCCAAGAAGACGGCCTCTAACCTATTTCAGGACCTCTTCCCCCCTGTGGTGGGTAGGTTGGGGGGATGTTTGTGGTAGCAGTCTGGTGGGGTGGAATTGGGGCTTGCATTCATCCCTGTAGGGACATAATACATACCCTCCAGGTAGCTCTGGTCTAGTGGTGGATGGTTCTGGGGCTCTGGCTTGGACCCCTGACCAGAGGGACTCCCATAGCTGACTCCAGGCCCATTCTGGTGCATCGTTGCTGAGGAAGAGGCCTCAGGATGGCGAGGTGGCTGGGGGTGAGCCTGGGGGTGCGTTGGGGGAGGTGGAGCTGCATAGGGCAGGTACTGTGGAGCAGGGGCATACATGTTGGGGTTGTGGAGGGAAGGATAAGGGACC
>OOFE01010929.1:0-14403 GCA_900323365.1 Monocentris japonica
CTAAAAAAAAGGTTCAGACATTCCCATAATTTTCCACACTCACTTTACACACACACACACACACACACACACACACACACACACACACATATACAGACACAGATATCTAAGATATTAGGGCTAACTAGCGATAGACTCAAACAATGAACTCTGATTTGCTATGATACATACCAAGATATGTAAACCAGGCTACTCACCCACCAACATCACTATAATTGTATATTTATGACTCATTCACACGCTTTCACTGTTCAGCAGCTAAAGGGACCTTTCTTCACACTGCCAATCTACACACAGACAGATGATCTCTCAGCCCTCTATTCACACAGTGTAGGGCCTAAACACTGGAAGGCTACATATGTGCTTCTTTGATGCTCAGCGGCGTTGTTGCGGTGCAATCGCGCCACCTTCTGGGCAACAATGATATCATGCTGGCTTACTGCCACATGTCAATACTGCTACAGTACAAGGAGAATCAGGTTATATAGGCCCCAAAGGGAAAAGGGACCATTATCTAATGGCTATTTCAATTAATGCAATGCAGCGCTGCATTGATTGGCTGTAGGATAGCAAGCTGTACAATCACTATTGGCACACAGCAATGTCAGTGCTGTAATTAATCCATAATGTCTCAATGAACATGCAAGGTTAAATTAAAGGAGAGCTTCAGTGCATTCAGGCTTAGACAGCCAAGCTCTGCTAAACTTGGCTGCACTGTAGGATGCGGGTGGACAGACTAGCTTGCTTTTAACCGTACAGTGCTGAGTAGTGTCTATTCCTATCTACCTCATACACTGTACAATGCCAGCATTGTACTGTGCCGCAATATAGGATACCTTAGCACCACATCAGTTAACTTGAATTGAAATCAAGTGACCGTTTCAAGTGGTGTGCTAATAGAGTGCAGTGTGGTTTTAATAATAGCACACAGAGCAGCTTTATTTAGACTTAGCAGCACAGTATGAATCAGGCTTGCTGTTCCTGCTGCAGTAGGCAGTATGCTCCTTACCATCAAATTAGGAAAAACTGGAGAAATAATTAGATTGGAGAAATATCTTGTATTTAAACAAGGAAAGCAGCCAATCACATAGGCCTACAGGTTGAAAATGCCTACCGGCACACACACACACACACACACACACACACACACATTAAATGAATTGCATACATATTCACAATGTGATTGTATATAGGTTGTACATAGGCAGATAGTAACAGTGGTCTTAAGTAGATTAAACAGGATGTCCTTACCTACTGCTAGAGAGAGATACACATCAAAGAAAGTACGCTAACATCTCAAAGTTGGGTCTACATCAGTGGTGTCCAATCATGTGCCGTGGAGGGAAATCACATGCTGTAGTCTTTGGTTGGAGTGAAAACCTGCAGACTCTTGGCCCTCCACGGCACATGATTGGACACCACTGGTCTACATGGTTTTGGTAAACTTGTCAGGGGCTGGCCGTCCTGGCTCTGACCAGGACAGCAAGGTTATCTCTCCGGCCCCTATATTGAAGTGAGACTGGCCTGGTCAGGTCTGGCCTCCAGTGATCCAAATGAGGGATGGTATTTTTAGAAAACGGTGTCCACATATGATGTAATGCTTTCAAGCATAATGGCCTTGATGTAGTCTTTAAAAAATATTTTATTATGTTTTACCATGTTTGAAACGTCAGAGGAGCACTATTATTGTGGAATCTCAGTCCAATTCGCTTTTCATTTGTAATTGTCTGTTGACTTAGACATGACCCATCACTTCTGTCATTCCTATTTTTGTGGTCTGATTATCTTATTTAAAGGTTATGTAATATTATCAGAAATGCTCAGATTTTTTGGAAGTGAGCAGTTGCATCATTATTGTTTTGTATTGGCAAGGCAGCCTAAGTACAGAAACTGTTTGAGGGAGAGGAAGAACTTTTAATAGGAAGAAGTTGTATATTTTACTGAAGAAGTAAAGTCTGCATTGAACAAATTAGGATGCTATTTTAGGAATTCTCTGTGGTACTGCTTGTTGAACAATAAGCAAACACACAAGTATGATCTTGAAATTGACAGATGTGATCAACATCTCACTGAGAAAGAACTCTGTGTTCCAGTTCAAAGCAGTCTGTGAGTTATTCACCCAGAACCTAAAGAGTCCTAATCAACTTTTATCCAACATCCATCATAGATTGAGTTTTCCTGATTGGTTAATGAGTGAAAAGAAAAACAAATGCACAACCAGCCATGTGCAGTGGGAGGAATTATTGCTATTATTGTTTTAATAATAATTTGTCTTTTTCCCCTTGATGTGTGTTTTGTGTTGTTTTCTGGATTTCTATGTTCATTTAGATTTTTGTTTTTTAATAAAACATCAGATGACAGTGGTTGTCAGATGTGATCTCTCTGTAGTAGTTAAAGTATCATGTCTACTGGTGGTGGATCTGTGATATGGATATTTGTATTTGAGATTAAAGTATAAATACAAGCATTGAAACAGAAGAAAGAGAAGACATTGTACACCTTATGATTCATTTGAACTCGGGCGTCGCCCTGGTGTGAAAGCCAATGTAAATTAGATAATGAGGGGTGTGTGAGGGTTGTCTTGGGTTTTTCCCCCTTCAGTCATTGATATTCTTAGTGTTGCCTAGTGATCAATACTGGACACATCAGTCTGAGACATTGCTATGGATTAATATAGAAAGACAGCAGGCCTGGATACACAATGGATCCCTGACACTGGAGGGAGTGGCAGTCTGCTGCAGACAGCTTTTCACCACAAACCTCTTTACACAACTCTGTTGAATTCAGCTAAAAGGAAATAAACCCAGGCAGGGGAAGTCAGGCAAGTGTCACCAAGTACTTTAGAAAAAGAAAAAATAACACAATGAGGTAATGGGGGCAAGAGGCAGCTATACCATATTATGGAACGTGTGACTCCATGACCTAGTATCATGTTCGTTTCTAACACCAAATAAGCTAAGATGACCTGATATGAGATACATCATGGCATCAATTGATAACTTATTTGGATTCTGCTATTCATGATAACGTGGGCCATGTTTAAATGGAAATAAGAACTATTGGTAAGTAGGTTGGTACTTTATTAATCCCCAAGGGGAAATTTCTTAGTCACAGCAGCCAAGTAACATGGAACAACAACAACACAGAATAACAACTAAGATAAGTAATAAAAGTTAAAGAATAAAAAAAATATATAAGAAATTATTATCAGCACATCCTAAAACCAGAATATATTTTAGTCATGGTAATATGATTAGTGGTGATTATAGACAGTATGTGGTTAAGATCTCGACTGTCTGAACCTGAAAAATCAACACGCTAAACATATTATAAAGGGAACATTTTAGGATATTTGGATTTCGGGGAACTCAGTGCGTCTTAGGCGTTTCTAGTCGGACAAAGTTAAATTGTGCACTCAGCAGGAGAAGCAGGAAGTAGGACGAACTCACGTGTGCAACATGAAAAATAAGAAAAATCACAACAATATGTCCAAGAAGGCTAAATTTAAGCCAGGATCCAAGAAAAGAGAAAATAAATGCATCGTTATGTTTGACGACAAAGAGCGACAGTAAGTTAACCAACTGATAAGGCACCAATACTCTTGTTAACATCATCTAGCTGTTCGCGTTAGCATGTTAACACTAGCCATCATTACCTAGTAGGTTAGCATTACCTACCAAGCCAAGTTTGATTTGACAATTGAGAACTTCCCTATTTGCGATATCATCCTTAGTTTACTGTTCACTCAACTAATCTTATGGTTTATATTAAGTGAGGCCATAGAAACTTTAGATTTTATCTTCCTCTGTCCTGTCAGGGAATACCTCACAGGCTTCCACAAGAGGAAGGTGGAAAGGAGGAAAGCAGCAGTGGCAGAAATACAGAAGAAAATCAAGGAGGAGCAGAGCAGAGTCCGAGAAGAGGTGATTGTAACATAAACTTGGAGAGAGGAGAGTTAAAGTAAAATTAGGATGGACACAAACTTTAGGGGAGAGAAAGAGCATAGACAGAAAGAATCTTGACAAGTTTGGTTATCTTATTTCAGAGGCAAAAGGAATACATGAAGATGCTTAAGGAGAGGAGAGAAGCTCTTGGTGAGTGAAAATGCAGAAAGTATATCTTTGTTTTCCCTGTCCATTTGGTCATTAACTCCAGTAGTCTATACTTACTCGTCTTTCACTCACCCATCATCCTCTCAGACGACGATGCAGATGATCTGGAAGATGTGATAACAGGCACAACAGAGTCTGTGCAGTACAATCACCCCAATCACACAGTCACTGTAACGACCATCAGTGACCTTGACTTCACAGGAGCTGGCCTTCTTGGGCCGGCAGTAAATCAGGTAAAGAATTAGCCCCTCTCCTTCTTAATAGGCTACATGATTCTAGATGGAATGGTGTAGATTTTCTGCTTGCGAATATACCCTAACCCTCCCTCGACAACTACTGTCAAAGTGCCTTTGAGCAAGGCACTTAACTTCCAACACATTTACACCTGGTGGGTCCCAGGTGTAATATGGTGTAATATGGTGTAATATCCAGCTAATATGGACAAACCATCAACCTAAGAGTGAAGGCATGAATGAGGGCTGATTGAAATCGCAGATAGATTTCATTTAAATTTCTAATTTATGGAAAGGAAACTGTACTAACACTGAATGTCTGCCTTCTAGGTTAACGGAGAGAATGAAGAAGAGAATGAAGATGAGAATGAAAAGGGTGCAGAAGAAGAGCAGATGAAAATGAGTGCAATGCCGAGGAAAGCTGGGCATCCCCTCCTCAATAAAAAGTAAGCTGTTGGCCACACAGCAAGTCATTGTATTATTGCCATCATATTTCTACTCTTTCTGTAGCCTTCTAAAATATCTTTTTGGTCAATGCACACATGATCTGAGCACTACTCTTATGTGCCATACAAACTCAGCACTGTGATGACATAATGGCTAATTCTCACCAATACTTTGCTGTCTTGTTGTTGATTTTAATTGTCTGCCTGCCATCCTCCAGCCACTCTCTCTCAGCTGTATTGTTTTTCTCTCCCCCCACTACTGCAGGATCCGCTCCCTGACGTCCTCGCTCAACACTTTCACCAAGCAGCAGAAGAGGAAAGGGAAGCAGGAAGGCAGGGGAGGACGAGGCCGTCTGACAAACAAGAAGTCCGGTGTCACAGAGAGTAAGAACAGGGTTGGGAGGACCAGCAAGAGGCACAGGCGCCGACAGACAGGGAAGAAGGTGCATCATCAAGACTGACGTAGTGTGTGTAAAAATAAAGAAATGCAGGGTTGGTTAAGTGAACTGTGAAGAGACTTGACTGTTCAGTCAGAATCCCATAGGTGAACATAATGGACATTGTAAATGTATGGTGCTAAACTGCTAAGCTGACATGGAAGATCAATGTCTGCTCCGTGTAGGACTGTCCATCCTGACATTGCTCAGTTTCCATAGCACCTCTCTTGAAGCCTTGGCTTGTGGTCACATTTGTACAGTTTGTCACAATGGAACTGCTTTTGTAATGTTGTTAAATGTATACATAATGTGTTTACCGAGACTTTGATTAAATGAAAGAAGAAAGATGCCAAGACCTTGTGTTGTTGTCGAATGTTTACACAAACTGCTAGTCAATGTGTTCTCTCTGGAATTTTGTCTCTGTAGCCTTTTGTTTAACTGGAAACCTGAAACTCTAGTCAACATCCTTTCTAGAGCATCAGGAAATTAATCCTCCTTCACCATAACTACTAAGGGTGTGTGTGAGTGTGTGAGTGAGTGAGTGAGTGAGTGAGTGAGTGAGTGAGATCTAAAGGGGTCGTAGCTGCTGTTACAGTTTATTACACCATAGCGCACCTTATTGTTGATTTGAAGAGCTTTATAGCACATAGTCAATGGTTTTAATGTACGTTAAACCCATACCTCACCAGTGTTTATTTATTTACGCTAACCTGAGCCAGCGCGTGCCAGCTGTCACTAGTGCGAGCGTTTCATTTCGCTTTCTAAAGCCCATGATATTTAATACAACCCCCAATGGAGGAGCCACTATGCCACTGGCTCCATCTTGGCTCTAAGTCTGTCTTTGGTTCTGGGCCCCTTGCAGTGTTAACTGAGAGCCATCATGGCCGTCATGTGTGCTTCAGTTTCTCCCATTGTTAGAGCAGCCAATCGGATCTATTTGAGAGTTTGGCAGCTTGAGGGGACAGCGTGGGGAAGAGGCATGTGCCTGATGGGGATCTGATGGACAGTCATATTCTGTATGCCATATTCTCAGTAGAGCTGACAACGGGGGGTTCTTCTGCCAGGTAATGCTGATCACTTCTCTTATCTTTTTTAGGTTGAAAAAATCACAAAAAATCATCCATTTTAATTCAACTTTTTATTGTCTTATCAATATGTGTATTTGGTTTTATTCAGTTGTTTGCAACTGAGGTGATTCTGAAACGTGTTTGATCATGCTGCTTGTGGTTAGTAGCAAAGCTGTTCTGTAGGGAGCTTTGATAGTGCTCTGGGATTGTGTTTCACTGTTCTCCAGTGTGATTAGTTATCACCCAGCTTAACTGTTCTGCTTTAGATTGTGCATAAACCATGAAATAGAAGATCCTCTTCAGCAACTATTCTGAGTCTCTGCTTAGTGCCTACATCTGTCTCCAGTACTCTTTATTTATTCAAGGAAACAGTGATAGTTTTTTCTCTTCTCACACTTATCATGGAAGATGCTGTGCACGTTTTGATCAATACTTTACTAATCGGCCTGCTTGCCTGCTTCACCACACTTCAGTGCTCCACTTAAACAGTCCACAAATTTGTCATCCCATGTTTAGTCACCACAGAGGTTTACCATGCATCCTATTTAAGGGGTACTGTATGTGTTATGTGGTTCACTGTGTAACTGTTCCTCTACCCCCTGCTGCTGTTTCTCAGTGTTCTCTTTGGGATGCGATGAGTGAGCGAGTGCCCCCTCCAGACGCACCATGCCCCTCTCCGGCGATGAGCCCATCTGCCCCAAGTTCCAGCCCAACATCTTCGACCCCTCCCGCTGCCATGACTGCCTGCGCCAGAAGCATTTGCATGCTGGTGGAGGGGAGACCAAAGAGGCAGCACCTCAGCAGAAACCCACAGCAGAGGCCGGGATTGGGATTGGAATTGGGATTGGGACTGGGACTGGGATTGGGATTGAATCACTGCCAGGCAAAGGAGCTCCATTACCACCAATCCTATCCCAGGCAGAGGAAAGAGACACCAGCAGCAAGGTAAGGAAGAGGCAGGAAAGGAAGAGGGAGGGAATGGCACAGGTCAATAAGATAACGGGATATAGACAGGGAAAAAAGGAGGCTGGTTTGGCTGGCGAGAAAGAAAGAGTAGAGTGTTGAGTGATGAAATTAATTGGGCCTAAATACAGGCAGGGAAAGGAGAGCACCAGGGGTCATGGATGAGGTCAGGAAGACATCAACAGGGAATGAGGCAATGTAATGTTTGAGTCAGCATGAACTGTGTCTCTACATACAGATACCGTATATATTTACACCTGTAGTTGCAATATCATTTGAAATGGGAAAGAATCCATGTGTGTGTGTATTGTGTTAGACAAAGTACTCAAGTGACCCTAAACGCTGTGTTTCTGTGGGTAACTAGAGGAATCACAAAGGGCCTGGTAACAAATGCACTTAGAGCTGTAAACACAGGTCGTGAGATCACCTGTGACTCTGTTGTGTGTGAGTGTAATGAATTCAGAAAAGGTCAGAAAGAGAGAGAGAAAGAGGGAGAGAGAGGCAACGATGAGGAGTAGGGTGGTAGCAGTGGCTCCCATTACAAATGAATGAAGAAGGATCATTTGCTGCCCTTTTGGGAATCACTTGTAATATTAGATAGAGGGGCAGTGTACAGAAAGGACAGGTCTATGCAGTATTGTGCAGTATTGTCACAACAGTACCTCTCCTTGTTAACCGTTCGGCATCCCTGACATTCTATGTTATGTTACTTGCTATATGGGAAACTTTAACTAAGCATAACCGATGGTTCAGAGTAAGCTAAATATAGTGGAGGAAAATAAGAAAAAAAATACTGCATCTTACAATGTACTACTACGGTACATTTTGTTGCCATTGTAATAACCTAAATACAGTTTCCAAGAAGCTTAGGGAGCAATTCTGACATTTACAGACCGTGAAGTCAAAGGTCTGTAAAGTCAAAATGTTTTTTTGAAGACAATCCATTTGAAGAGAAGGATTTACGTCAAGAAAAAAACAGATGAAATAATAATGAGGAGAGCCGGGTTGAGTTACAGCGGTGTAACTCTAATCCAACGACAGACTGAACATGTGAGTGTGCAGCAGAGAGAGGTCTAGGAGGACAGAGGGGACAGACTCTAGTCATTTAACTTCGACACATGGAGATGGAGCCCGACAGACAAGACTTAGGAATGTTAAGTATGTGCATTGTTACTTTGAACGTGTGGTTTGTCGCTTTGTCACATTGTATATTCTGAGAGAACCAATAGGCTTAAAATGTGTCCGATCATCTGTCAAAGGTGTCATATCTAGGTTTTGGTGAGCAGCTGAGGCACTGCTTTTGCACAGAAGTACAGTTATTGTAAATATCTCAAGCAGCATCGGAGCCTCTTCCTCCGTGAGCTGCACCACCATCACTTGGAGAGCGATGGAGGTTGACGTGACGTGATTGGCTTGTGTTTTATCCTGTCAACCTATCAGGAGGACTCTGACGGCCTGTCGGTGGTGAGCAGCTACTGTGATGTCAGAGGAGGCTGTCTGGGTTACGAGGAGAACTCGCTGTGCATCCTGAGCCCTGGCTGTGAGCTTTACATCTGTGACGGCGACGACGACGACGACGACAGCACTGACAGGTAGGGACACTGGAGGATTATGAAAAGGCATTTGGGAGCGCTGGAAAGTCCAGTGACTTATTGTAATGTATACAGACTATGATATATAATTCTTTAGAAGCACTGACAGAAGCACTGATGTTTCATGTTTAGATGAGCACATGCTAGTGCCGGCAGTGATATGTAATGCTCCATTTGCAGGGTAAACTTTAATATAATGATGATGTAATGATTTATGAGCATTGGCAGGCAAATTGGTTTGGCATTGGTCTAATGGTCTGATACCAAAAGGCTTGCACTGACGTACTGACAAAAGCTACTGTAGTTTACTTGTGGCTTTATCACTTGGAGGTATTCGATTGAGGGTTATTTGCTCCTCAACAGGGTAAGCATGTTTCTTTATACAGAGTTATCATGCCCTTCTTCAGGATGACACTGCTTGGAAATGTTAAATGACTGATGTTTTGAGTCTCATCACCAGTCTGCACTGTCCTACACTCCTCTGTTCTCTGATGCTAGAAACTGAGAAGAGTTCCATGTTGCGTCTTTGTCCACTCCATCATTCTTCTCCCATCTCTTCTTCCCCCCTAGCTGTCGTGACCAGAGTGACTACCAAGAGCTCAGCGGCTCTGTTAGTGCAGAGGACGACTACCTGCCAATTCGCTGCCGTCCGACTCACCTCGGCATGACCCGGCTTGACCCTCCACCCCACCGGCCCAACCCTCGGGCCTGGATGGAGGAAGCTCGGAGCAGGGACAGCTTCAGTAGGCACTCTGGTACAGGAAAACTGACCTCATATAGTATCGAATGTGTTTATTGTTTCATTTATTTTGGGCATTTATTTTTTAGGAGATAGTAAGCACAAGAAAGTGATGGGGAAGATGTGAGTAGAAGGGTGCCCAAGCTATTTTTGTTTTTTACAGGAGAACAGGGACATCAAAAGATTACACCACACACAGATAAACACATTGACAGAGAGGATTGAACCTCCGCCTACATGGGTTATAAGACAAAATGTTGTTGGACGGTGCCACACAATAGTCAGTTTTTCTTAGCATTGGAGATTGACAGTAAGGAGAGGGAGAAATGTGACAGCATCATCTTATCTGTTATTTGAACACATGTGGTTCTAAATATAAGGCCTGTACATTAGTAGACTGAGCCTCCAGTACAGCCTTCACTTACTGCACTTGACCAATCTGTATCCAGTTACAGCCAAAGGTGTTCTTTACCTGGCAATACTGACAACTAACCTCTGTTTGATGTCACCAGGTGAGGTGTCTCAGGGCAATTATCAGTAATACAATATAGTTGGTTTTGTGTCACAAACTCTCTGGTAGTTGCTTGGTAGTTGAACTTTGATGTACATTGAGCGGACGAAGCATTAGGACGGCCTGCTCTTTATATAAATTGGCTGACCAGGTGAATCCAGGTGAAAGCTGTAATTCCTTATTGATTTCACCTATTAAATCCACGTCTGTCATAAAGGGAAGATGGAGATGAAGGTGAGGAGACAGGACAGTCATGAACATGTGTTGTGCAGAATGGGGTGCAAATCAACAGTAGAAACGTGGCATTAAGAGATGCGTCTGTTATCTCCATTGTTCCCTTCACCCCCTCCTTCTTTTGTTCATGTTTCTCTCTCTCTCTTTTTCCCTGTCTCTTGTTTTCTTTCAGGGTTAAAAGGAGAGAGAGAGAACCGTGAAAGTGGCTACTTCTCCCTGGGGAGGGCAGCAGGTGCTCGTGCATTCCGTGATAAGAGCCCGCCTCCTCCTTTCCGCCATTTGGAGAAAGGACACCCAATCTTCAGCACCCGAAATGTTGAGCCTAAGGATACCATCCCCTTCCGAAACCCCAACCTGGGTGTGGCCTCTGAGAGGCAGAACCCTGAGGTTCTACTCGAGGACCTGCCCATGGAAATCCCTCCTCCTGACCCCTATGACATTGCCATTGAGGTTGAGGCTCAAGTTGGCCCTCGATCTCCAAGCCCTACCCCTTTTAAGATAGCGGAGTCTCTGGCCTCCAATGGCCAAAGAGGTTTTAACAGTTCGTACGGCAGGGGAAACCTTTCCTCTCACACCTCTTCCTATCAGCAATCAGGACGTTTCGATTCATCAAAACAAGGCTCTGCCCTCCAATCTCGTTCTTCTTCTCCCTCACATGGAAACTTACCTTTCAGGCGCAGTGAATCTACCGCCTCCCTCAACAGGCGTAACTTTGATGGTGGCGGGTGGCCTCAGGGGCGAGAGCAACAATCCAGAAGCCCCTCGCAAGCCACATTTGGACGAGGTGTTGAGTCAGGAACGCTGCCTAGAAACTTCAAATCATTTGGTAGTTCAGTCAAATCCCAGTCCAGCACTGTTTCTGATTTTCGGAGTGCCTTGCGTAAGACAGAGGCAAATGGGTCCTTAAATGGTCGTGGTCGAGACAGCAGAAGCTCCTCTCCTTCAAGGAGGGATTATAACCCCACCAGCCAAACCTCTCTCCATAAAACTGAAATACCCAGCAGTACATCAAACGGACGGGGGCAAGATAGTCGTACTTCTTCCCCCTCTAGGAGAACTCATGACAGTCTGCGTGATAGTCACAACTCTTCACCACCAAGAAGAAATTACAGCTCGTCCAGCCAATCCCTCCTTCATAAATCGGAATCAGTCACATCGCTAAACGGACGTCACCATGGACGCTGTGGCTCCCCCATAAGAGAGGGCTATGACATTGAAAGTCAGGCTCTGCTTCGTAACCCACAGGCTAGGAATGGACTGAATGATCAAGAACACGAGAGCCCCAGCTTGTCTCCATCCAGACGAGGCAACAACGCACCAAGCCAATCCATGCAACGGAAGACTGAGTCAAACAGTTATGGTGGCAGTCGAGGACGTGACAGCCGTAGCTCCTCTCCTGGAAGGAGAAGCAATGAGGCCCCTAGTCAGTATCTACTGAGGAAGACAGACACCAGTGGCTCATTAAACATCCGCGGCCGTGAAAGTCATAACTCCTCCCCTTCAGGGAGAAGCTATGACACTCCAAGTCAATCCCTGCTGCGTAAATCTGAAACGAACAGCTCTGTCAGAAGTCGTGACAGCCGCAGTTTGTTGCCGTCCAAGACAAGCTATAATGCTCCTGGCCAATCTTTGCTGAGGAAGACAGAAACCAGCAACTCCCTAAACAGCAGGAGTCACAACAGCCGCACCTCCTCTCCCTCTAGAAAAGGCAACAGTGACCCACCAGGCTATTCAGAGAGAAAAGCCACCAGTGGGGATTCCAGCCACTCCTATCAGAGAAAAAGCACTTATGGTGACACAATGTCAGACTCCAACCACTCACCACGTTCCTGGCGGGAATCAACTTCCCTCCGCAGCTGCTCGTTATCGCGTGCTGCCTTGCCCTCCAGACAGGCCACAGATGGCAGTAGAACGGCTTTCTCCCAGAGGGCTTCTGGTGTTACTATGGAAACATCCAGGAGTTCCAGCATCAACAGGTCTGGCGGTGGTAGACGGGGTCTTGAGAATCGTAGCTCCTCCCCCAATGACAAGACGCCCTCCCATTGCACACGGAGCCCTTCTCCCTCGCCTCAGATTCAGATGCAGAGGCACACCTCCTCCCAGAGCTCTATGGACTCCTCGGAGTCGGGCCAGCTGTCGGGGGGGTTGATGGGGCGGAACAAGGAGGAGTACGCCATGATGGCCGACCTACCAAAGGTCAAGAGGATCCTTCAGAGGGAGGGACCAGGCCACATTGGGCGGCCTCAGAACCACCGGCCTTCGGGGAGGCAGGAGCTCTTTAAACCAGCCAGGTCAGGGTCATATTACACCACGAAGGGGAAGAGAGTTAGTTTTATATAGGATGGAAGGACTGATGTACTTCACAATCTGCATTTAAGTGATAGTAAAATAAATATTGTTATATGATGAAAGCTACTGCATATTTACTCAGCTGAGCAATTGTAGTATGTCAAAGTAGCATTTCTGAATCAGGTACATTCATTATTTCCATGGTATTTGATATTTCACAAATTACAAGTGGTGAACTGGGTGGTGGTGGTGTGTGAGTGTGTGTGTGGGGTGGGGGTTGAGGCAGGATGACATAACCCTTGTTAACAATATTTCTAAGCCTCCCATTAGCTGGCCTCCACACCATCCTCCTTGTTAAATTTGGCCAAATCAGACACTGACCACCTGAATGTTCTATTTCAGCCACTCCCTGAGCAAGCATCCCTCCAGAGAGTGGGATGATACAGGAGACCCTGAGAGAGAATATACAGGATGGCAACATGGTGGCAGCGGGCGTCTATCTAGAACTCAGTCCTCTACCTCATTGCAGGTAGGCTGCTTGGGGGGAAAAGCAAATGAATTTTCAAAAAGTATGAAACAATAGCAAAACATGTTGAGGGAGCTACTTGGAACTGCACTTTTTCACTTAGATAGGCTCTAAACATCCCTGTTTTTTAGGAGGAGGCTTGCACTAGAGAAAAACAGTTAAAAATATAGTGAGAATTTTTTTATAGCTCGAATAGTCCACCCCCCAAATATTGTCTATTGGATTTGTGAGAATATGAAGTGGAGAGAGATAGGAGTGTGAGTAGAAAGAGAGGCAACAGTATAGCATGAGCTGTAATTTGAACCCATGCCGTGGCAAGTACTTTGTATTTGGTTGTGAGAGTTACCCCAGAGTTGCCCCAGCAAAATTATTAAAACAACATGCATTCCAGTGGAATTAGGGCTTGTACCTTGTGGTTGCCATCACCTGCATAACATGTTAATGTATAACCACATGTCCCACACACCACCAGATTAAAGAAATCCTTTGTGGATGTGAAACTCAGAAAGTTTCTATGTTTGCTCAGTCAGACACTGAACATCTTTCTAACTACAAGCTGTTCCTTTCCAGAGGTCTGGTAGTCCCACAGTAGAGGAGGGCAGTTCGAGGAAAGGTAATCATCACAGATCCGAACAAATGCAGGTATGTTATACAGCTGGTCTGTCTGTCAATACGTTTGTTCCCCAGTGGGCTTCACTCACTCTGTGTGTGTGTGTGTGGAAGGAAAGAAAGAAAGAAAGAGAGAGAGTGGGATAAAATATCCTCTGTTCACTGCCCACTACAGAGGGTCACATTATACAGTGGATGTATCATAAACCCGTACCACAGATGTTGCATCACAGGTTTATTGCTGTATGGTGCATTTAAATGCTTCTGTTACACATTAACAAGACATGGCAACGTGCCCTGTGGACATATACGTCCCTAGTCTGCTGGCATATCTGACCTATATCCAACCCATGCCTCTTTTTTTATTCTGTTTTAAGAGCTGGTTGTTTTGTGTCTACAGACTTTACCTATACCCTAAAGGCATTTCATAAGACTGACTGAACTTTGTCAGTTGTGGTCTGCTGGGGCATGTGTTGAAATTCCTGAACTGAAACCAATAGCTACCAAAACAAGATTGGGGGCTGGGGGGGGACTTCATTTGCCAGCATTGAGATTTTCAGTCAGGAAAATATAGCATATTTATTCTGTATGTTTATACTTTTATTATTGATCTTGTCAGGTTTGCTGTGTATGCTCCCCCCCCCC
>OOFE01010929.1:24630-36099 GCA_900323365.1 Monocentris japonica
TGTGTGTGTGTGTGTGTGTGTGTGTGTGTGTGTGTGTGTGTGTGTGTGTGTGTGTGTGTGTGTGTGTGTGTGTGTGAACCTACACCATTAGATGAATAACTTGGAATGTTAATCCTCACATCTATAAACAAGGTCTCTTTAAGTGGCTTTTAGCCTTGAGTCTTGCAGAACATCCAGTGCAACAAATTCCCAGGATTTTCAAGCTTACCTTCAAAACATTGAAATAATTAACATTAAAGTTTACTTTCCAGGTAACCAACATGTAAACCATGGGATAAATCGAGATCCTGTGTGCTTATTTGTGTTTTTAGTTCTCATCGCTGTTCATGCAGCATTGCACTATTGGAGGAGAAAACCTGGCGAAGCCTGTTAGCTGAATGCAATGCATTATTCACTCTAATGTAGTTGTTGCTACAAAGAAGTACTCCCTTGGTAACTGCCAAAATGTAGATAACGTGATGTCAGTTTAAGATATTTCTCTATACTCCCCATTTTGCTCCAATGAAATCCATTGTAGAAGAGGCAGAGATGCCAATTTCTCCACCGACAGTAGCCTCAATAGACCAGAATGCAGTGCAGCCACAAGACATGTTGAGCAAGGGGCATGACTCGCTTGTTCTCAACTGGAAAAACACACTGTCTTGCTCTTACTATGCTATCACTATCACTATTGCTATTGCTCTCTCCACCTACACGTATAGCCAACAGCTGAATGCAACCAGTTCGCACCCATTCTCCGGGGGTTGTTAAAAGTCATTCTGGGAAATTTAGGAAATTACTAACTGATGTCAAAATAGACCAGGCAGGTTGAGGGAAAGTGTGTACAATAAAAAGGTAAATTACAAAACTGCATTGAACATCACAGATAGATGACATATAATAGTGTAAGAATATCCGCGGGTGGGCTTTTCCTTAAATAAGCCACTCTGCTGCACATCCTCATGCAGGAGAAATGCCTGGCCTGCGAGCGGTATAAGGAGTTGCATGAGGAGCTGAGTGGGATGAAGGGCCGGAGCGAGCGGGAGATCCAGAGCCTGAAGGAGCACCTGAGGCTGGCCATGGCTGCTCTGCAGGAAGGACAGATGCTGGGCAACAGCCTGGACCACTGAAACCCAGCCGCTGGGGCTAATGCTCTGACAGAGACAGGTAAGGAATAATGTAAGAGGTTTTGGAGGGTTAGAGGGAGGGAAGGAAGGAGGGAAAGACAGACTGTGGGCAACAGCCTGGACCCCTGAGACCCGATGCAGGGGCTAACACTCAAATAGGCACAGAAAGGTGTGAACTGCTGCTGGAGAGGCAGAGATGGATGGATGGATGGATCAGTAGGAGGGATGGAGAAATAGATGTTGAGGAAAAGCCTATACCACTGAGACCCAGCCACTGGGGCTAACAATGATACTGACACAGAAATGTGTATTACCCCATTTGATTTTGTTCTGATTGGAGCCACCTTTCTTGAATCGAGCAATTATGGGTCATATTTACTGGCAATATCAGCTGCTGAGTGGGGGGGAAAAGGTGTTAATTACAAGTAGGATGTGGGAATTCTTTGTAGGCTCCAGTGTCTCCCACTTTGCGGAAGTGTTTCAACATAGGCAGCAAGCGTGGCAGTGAATCCACCAGTGTTGGCAGTCCGTAATAAAAATCTAAATTAACAGCTATATCACACTAGCTTGAAAAGCGAGCAACATCTGTGGCATTTAAAATACATTTTGATGTGGGCATTCTCATTCTCATGTTAAAACGTGAAGTTGTACCAACGGGATGTCATCTCGTTCTTCCGATATGATGTGAACGTGGCATAAGCGAAAGGGAAAGGTGGGAAGGACTTACTGTGTGAGAGAAATCGGTGTGAGAAAATGCTGGAATATGAGAACTAACAGCATATTGTAATGACGTGTTGTATTCAGTCTAACTGAGATTCTAGACAGACGATATTCAGTGTAGTTGTATCTTTTGTCAAACTTGAATTGTATTTGTTGTAATTGCAATGTGTAATTGTTTATATATATTTTTCATTGTTAATATAGATGTATGTTTTGTTTTCCAGCTGGGTCTGCACTATGGTGATTGAAACAAAGGAGGACACAGTAAAGCAGAAGAGACAATTGTTGGACGTGGATTATTGGACAATACTGGCTATGCGGGGACCATGATAGTGCCTTAGCTTTCAATCATGCTGCCAATGAGCAGCAGAGAGTAGCTCTTAGCTGATCGGTTTAATTACACTGGGCTGCGCATGATACATGAAACTGCACTTTTTATTTGTTTTTTTATTAAACTTTTGTGAGTGTAAGAGAGTGTGTGAGTGCACATTTGGTCTGAAAACTGGAATCTTTGTTGAAAGACAAATTTTGTATTATCAGGTGTTGATAAAGAGAGCATAACATGAATCTTAACAGTCTGCACCGTATTTCTCTGCTTTTGGTTGTAGAAACTGCCCCTCTTTGCTTCTGTGTCTGCTGCCTGAGTGAGACAGCAGGAATGAATGCACCATTACAGAAGCAGAGCTGCTGTCATCTCAGTTTTCCATTTTGTACAGCCTTGTGTCATGTTTACTCAGTGGAAATGGCATGTTTTTTTCAGAAATGGGAGCTTAAAGCAATTGCAGTAATTATTATTTTTTACCCTGAAACGTTTGTGTGTCATGTAGTATCTTCTCTATGAATATGAAATACTGTATACAGACTCTTCATTGGGACCAAGGCAGTGGAAGTTTGAATGCTGGGGAGCTGAATTGGAAAATGATCCATGATTGTATATAGACATTTTGGGATCAACTTTCTGCAGAGATGCTCCTAAAAGTTGTTGAATGAATGTTGTCTTACATCCAAGAATTCTTTTAAACCATGGCTTCAAAACCAGATCCCTTTTGAAATCGATCCACCAGTCTCTCCCAAATTATTTGGCATTTATGTGCCGCTACCACAACAAATAACTAGTGTTGCGTCAATGAGCCAATTTTTTTATATATATATTGTGTATTGTGATAAGATGACAAACTTAGCTACCTGTCTTTTGACAATGTTTTCATATTTAATGTACTATAGAGCATGTGACATTTTTGTAAATTATCCACATTTTTGCAATCAATAAAACATGGTTAATAGAAACACCTCCAAATGTTTCACGTGATGCAGTACACCCACACCTGCAGACTAGAAGCACACAGACTTGGAGGCTATACACAATAATGACATAATTAGCAATAATGATGACAAGAATCCTCCAATTTTTTTTATTAGTGTAAATCAGCTGTCACTGCAATTTGCCTTTTAACCCAATGATTTACTCAGCGCTTGTTATATGTTTCCTGTCTTGAAACAGCCTCTCCTCTAGGTGGCAGCACTATCTGTCAACAACATTAACTTACGATATAATCACACCATCGAAGAACCGAGTAGGCAACTAACAGTCATGGCGTCCACAGCGGCGACCCGGACTGCTGCTGGTGCGGCGAGAGTTGTAAAACCGCTTTTCAGCCGGGATTTGGATGAAGCTAAGCGCCGAGCTCGGGAGCTGTACCGGGCCTGGTACCGAGAGGTTCCTAATACAGGTATGTCTGTCTCCCGTTGCACGTAAAAGGTACAGAAGCAGTGCGAGCGTCAAGGTCGCGTCCGTACTGTTTAGCTAACATTAGCGAGCTACCTAACGCTTACTTAGTTTAGCCTCACTAGCAAACCAATCTTACATGTTAAGTTTTCAGATTCTACAAAGTAGTCGTTGATGTTTGAGGTAACGACGTGGTGTCAAAAGATTCACTTAATATGACTTGTTAAAGCCACCAGCAGATGGTAGCCTCATTTGTCAAAGAAATTCAGTCAATTTGACAGCAACATTGATGTCACTTAACTGTACACATGGGTAGCTAGTTAAACAAATTACGTGGATTCATACCTTGTAATATTTGTTTATTGCGAGCCAATTGTTTGTGGGTTTATACTTGGGAGCACGTCAGACGTTTTAGACGTTGGCTAACGGTCATGTTTAACAAGGTAGACTATGCTAAGGAAAAACATGTTAACCTCAAATCATCAATCTTCTTTCCCATTCCACAGACCATGGACACTCTCGCCTTAGTGATGGTTGTTATGGTCGTTGTGTTTGATGTCTCTTGTCTCCCCCCCTCTATTTGTGTGTTTATGTTGAATGTTTCTGTAAGGCAGTGCATTGCATCATTTTTGCTGACAAAATCAGGTGTCTTTAGCTCAACTTGAAGGTGTTAATGGGTAATGGTGATGTGCTGGAAACACAGAATGGCTTGCATTGTTGTGTGTCTTTTCTTTCCCAGTGTCAACATTTCAGTTGGATATCACAGCACGTCAGGGAAGAGACAAAGTGAGGGAGATGTTCGACAAAAACAAGCATGTCAACGACCCACGTGTGATTGATATGCTAGTCATAAAGGTAAAACTGCCATTTGTTGCATGCTGAATCACATAGGCTGTAACCTTGTTGACATCTTCATTGAATCAACTGTATGTCACAGGAGTCTGCTTTTCCATTGTGCTGCTTTTGTAAAAGAAGGAGACAGGCACCTTTCCTTTGGGCCGCTACTCCTCAGACCTGACGTGAATTGTTCCACAACAATTCCCAGGTTTCCTGGCTGGACTTAGACTTGGTCTGTCTAGGCTGTCCTATTCCTTCCTAGGCTATTCCTATTCCTCCTCCTATTCCACCTCACTGGATCTGAAATCCCATGGTTGGATGTAGGCCGTTACTTTAGAGGCATATGTATTATGTATGTCATGTGTAATGGAAGGTTCTCTTCTTCAATCGCCAGGGGAAAATGGATCTGCAGGAAACTATCCACGTCTGGAAGCAGAAGACTCACATTATGCGCTATTTCCATGAGACAGAGGCACCTCGCTCCACTGACTTCCTGTCCAAATTCTACCATGGTCATGACCCATGAACTCTATATATGTTCCCTGACCCTTCTCTGCTTGTGTCCCCTGTGGAAGATGGTCCCTGTTAACTGTAAATACACACCTTACACCCAAATACCTAAGGTTGTGCCTAGTGATCATTTGTTCAAAATAAAAGCTATTTTGAGGTTAGCTTAGGATTGTATGGTTTGCCTTGAAGAAATAATTGTCTGGTATTTTATGCTCCTGTAAGCAGGCCCGGACAGCTCAGTCGGTAGAGCATGAGACTCTGTCTCAGGGTTGTGGGTTCGATCCCCACATAGTGTCTTTTGTAAGTCGCTTTGGATAAAAGCGTCTGCTAAATGACTGTAATGTAATCAATGCCCCAAGTCTTTAATCTCCAAAGCCTTTTTTTTTATTTTTTTTGTCCTCCCTTATCCCCTCTACTTAAAATCAAGCCATATTTTTTATTTCGTCTGTCACAGTAACCTCTTGTCAGACTTCTATTCTGAAGAAGCCTGCATATTTGAGATATGACTAATCATTTTTTGTTTTAGTATAACCACAGGATGTGGATTTTAAACCTAGAAATGCCAGTTGGATGCAGAACACAAATATTTCTTCCTGCAAAGATCTCATCCTACTGACAAATACCTCATCCTAGCTTGTAACGTGCCATTACATAATGTAAGTGAGACTAGAAAGTGTCCTTGTTAACCAACACCAAAACATCCTCCTCATATGAATGAGCCTATCTTATGTGTACTGGTGCTACCAACTTACATCAAATTCCAGTGGCCAATGTGCTGCCTTTGCACTTGTCATTCCCTTTATTAAGACTTCAGTGCATGCAAATACAGTACTAGACTGGGACAGCCCTATTTCTTGTGTACTGTTACAGCTCTGTATCCAAGGCAGGTAGAGGTGACTGAAGAAGGCAGCAGAAGTGAACTCCAGGAAGGCATAGCTGAGTGAAATATCCTTGATTTGCCTATTCAGAGGCTCATGGATTTGTCCCAGTGTTTTTGACAAAACAAGGTGATCTGTGGAGGGAGCAAACAGAGCGTGAATGGTGACTTTTCACAGTGACTGCAAAAAGTTTTTTACTGCTTATGGAACATTCTATACTTTTAACCTATTTTAAGTAGCATAAACTATCTTTCTCCCCAACCGATTTCTTAATCCTAACTCTAAAACCAATTCCACAACAGTTAAGAAAATATGCAGCATACAATTACAGTGGTTGCTACTAGGAAATCTAAGTCCCCTCTTGCTTGTGGCCCCTTGAACAACTATGCAAGTTTGTGTCACAATTCAAAGTGAACCGCATGATCCAATCATTGATACCTGATTAGCAGAAAGCATACAGACCCTTCAGTCATCATCGTCGTCATCGGGGACAAAGATGTCATGCTCCTCCAGCAGCGCAGCAAAATCCTTGCTGATCAGGGTCCCCACATACAAGAAGGGCACCACTACCAGAGCCATCCGGATAAGGCCAAAGGAGGTCTGCTCTCAGCGTCGCACATCCCATTATAAAAATAAAAGTTAGTTAATGTTAAGAAGCCTATCTATGGTTGTGTTCTATATCCTTAATACTGTAATAGAGTTTATTAACAT
This sequence comes from Monocentris japonica, assembly GCA_900323365.1. Classification (NCBI taxonomy): domain Eukaryota; kingdom Metazoa; phylum Chordata; class Actinopteri; order Trachichthyiformes; family Monocentridae; genus Monocentris; species Monocentris japonica. Next base: position 31,119 of record OOFE01010929.1, read on the forward strand.
TACATTTGACATTACAGTCATTTAGCAGACGCTTTTATCCAAAGGTAATAGTTGACACGGGATCAAACCCACAACCCTCATGCTCTACTGACTGAGCTGTTTATTAGTTTATATGCCTTTTACATATTGAGGAATACATACATCCAGTAAGCCTCACGTGTTATAATTGCGTGCTGTAGTATATTTAATCTATCACTTCAATTTAACTACAGTGCCTGTTCATGCCTTTTATGTCTGCCAGCCATTTGTGAGTCAGGTACCGGACAGGGAACCTACAGCGGCGACTCCTCCCCTTCTCTCCTGTGTGATTTCTTAACCAAAATCTGAAACCACACTAGTAGCCTTGTTTATCCGCCCGAATTCAACACTCACCTTATTGGGCTTTGGCAGAATGGCCCCCGACTGCTTGCACACAGCCGTTCGGCACGGCATCAAGGTCCCTGACCCACGGGGAGAGGTAAACTTTGAGATGCGAGCATTTGTAAACGCCGACAGCCTGGCGAAGCGACCCAGGGCTAACGCCATCTTTCCAGCGTCTGATGCAGTAGCAATGCGGAAAACGAAGATATTTTTGGATGTGAACACCGACGCCACCCGGCGCTGCGCCGACACTGGACTAGCTTGAGTAACACGCCGGTTATCTGGGCGATATCAATCAGTACAAAACCTTGATAAAACACATTGAACCGAAAGTTGACACCAACAAGACACCACGCAACATATAGCAGTAAGAATTTCATACTTTAATTTCCCCTAGCAATATTTACAGCTACCAGCATTGCCGCAGTTTACATATAAATGCCATAACCTTTAGCAAATACCAAAAGTCATTGATATATTAACAAAAAATTGTAAACGTTAAAGCAAACCAATAAATACTGTACAGCAATAAAATATTTACAGAACTATACTATTAGTGGCTTAATGACGAAGTGCACGTGACTGGGGGATGACACCATATTAATGAACTGGCCATGTACCGATACTCGTAGATTTGAGAGTAAAACATCACATGTTCTTTCATCAGCATTGTTGTGCTTCATTTCCAGAATAAGAAACTGAAGTTATTCTGCTGCCATCAACCCCAAACAATTACAATTATTTTAAAACCCTTTCTAAAATGCAAGTTAAATAATTTAAATAAAGGTCATTGTATAGACACAATATAAAACTGCAGAACAAAAAACAACCCACTTTAGCTACAAATAATTCTTTACAGACAATAATTCTCAAGTAATAGAAATTAAGTTCATACTTAGTGAACCAAACAGAGATGTAAACAGCTTAAAATGAATTCCCAGTGTCCTCCTGGTGCAGTGTAATCCATGCTATCCATAGGTTTTGTCCCTTTCGTCCTGAAATGGGTCTCTTTAGTTGTACCTCTTGTGACACGGGGCATGGTAGTAGCGGTGGCTCATCACTAAACAAAGAAACACAAAGACATATTTATCATTGACTGTAATCAATCAATCAACTATACAATGACTCAGGTGTATATATAAATTACAGTTTTGTTCTGGACCACATAACAGAAACATCCTAACTGCATGAGAATACAATGTGGATTTTTTGCAACAACATAAAGACTATTCCTAAATGTAAGCAGAGTAATGAGGCTGAAAACAGCAATTATAAAGTCTTGTAATAAAGAGAAGGTTGAATGGTAAGGTATGAAACCAATGTGGATTTAGGATTTGCTTGTGTAATGGAAAAATGTGTTTCTTTATATCTATGACTTTTGAAACAAAGTAGGATTGTCAGTTAGGACTTTGTACTGTAATGCAGCTCCTAATACCTTTCTGTCAAATATACTCTACAATAGTACCTAAAAAACACTAGAAATGTACACTTTTTATCCACTTCATTAGGTACACCTCCCCATTTATGCAAACAGCTCACTCATCCATACAGTGAGTCACATATAAATAAAGCATGCAGACCGGGTGGAGAGGTTCAGCTACTGTTCAACTAAAGTTTGGAACGGGCAAAATGCATAATTTAAGCGTGTCAGACATGTCTGCTCCAGCATCTCAGAAACGGGACTCCTTCCTTTGAGATTTTTTTGCATACTACAGTGTCTGGAGTTTACTGGGAATGGTGTGTTAAACAAAAAACGTCTTGTATGAGAAAGGCCAGAGGAGACTGTTGAGACTCGTTCAAGCTAAAAGGCAGGCAACAAGTATGCAAATAACAGCTCAGCACAAGAGTGGTGTGCAGAAGGACACCTCAAAACACACAACTCGTCACACCTTGAAGGGCATGGTCTACAACAGCAAAAGACCATGCCGAGTTCCACTCCTGTCACCTAAGAACAGGAAGATGAAGCTACAGCGAACATTTTGATCACCAAAACTGGACAATTGAAGAGTGGAAAAACATTGCCTGGTTTCTGCTGAACAGGCTGATAGCAAGGTCAGAATTTGCTGTACAAAGCATGAATCCATTCATTCATCCTTACTGGCGTCAGCGGTACAGGCTGCTGGTGGTATAATGGTGCGGGGAATGTTTTCTTGGCAGTGTACCTAAACATTGTTGCTGAGCAGACCCATCCCTTCATTGCCACAGTCTACCCTTTTTCAATGGATACTTCAGCAGGATAATGTGCCATGTCATGAAGCACACCTCATCTCAAGATGGTTCCAGGAACATGAGAGTAACTTTAGTTTACTCCAATGGACTGCAAAGGCACTAGGTCTACACCCAATAGAGTAGCTTTGGAATGAGGTTTAACAGGATTTGAAGCATGAATATGCTGCTGAAAAACACACACAAAGTGTGTGACACTATCGAGTCAGCATGGACCAAGATCCCTGTGTAATGGTTTCAGCACCTTGTTGAATCCATACCTTGAAGAATTTAGGCTGTTCTGGAGGCCAAAGGGGGTCCTACCGGGTACTAGCTAGGTGTACCTAATAAAGTAAATACTGAGCACATCTCACACTTCTTCCCTTTCTCACCTGATGTTTGAAGGAAAGACGTCTGAAGAACTTGTTGACCTCAAAGAGGGCAGGTTTAATGGGTCCCCCGGCCTTGCTGCTTTCCCCTAGCCTCTTGATTTGTCCTTTTGTGATAGCAGCCCTAAGGCTTAGGCTCTTAACTATCCGAGCCCCATGCTCAGAATTAGTTGTAGGCCGGGATGACACACTGATGTAGGAGGCATCCTTCTGATGCTCCTGGTAGCTCACTGTGAGAGAGAGGAAGTATGGGAAAATGGGAGATAGAACATTATAGCAACTTATTGTGCAATTACAAAGTTACATCTTACCTTATTTTTATTCCTTATTATTTTTCATTTAGCTCTGCAAAAAGTAATTATAATTATTTATCTAACTCTTTTGTGACTGGAGGTCCTTTGAACTCGTAAAAGGCTCAGAGGACCAAAAGACAACTGAAATAAGGGCCAGAGACTTGAAACGTGCAGTGAATTAAACAAAAATGTACATGCATTGTAACCACACTGTACATAATTTACAACAGGAATGCTTTTCAGTGCATATCAACTAAGAACTACAACTGTAACAGGAGTGATAGAGCAGTTTGGAGGTCAGAGGTTTAGATAGCTGGAGGTAGAGCTTATGATACAAAAGATACTAAAGCTGTCTTTGTCTTTATCACATTATTCTTCAACTTGCTTTTTGTCCATATTGCAAAATAATTGTGACACTTCTGTTATTACTGAGAGTTATTACTGTGTAATAAAGCAGATATTATTCTAAAAGCATGTCCAGCTACAACATACTAAATGTGGTGACTTTTACCTGCAGAAGTGACAGCAGTGTCTGTGGTACTAGTGAGCTGCACAAGGATTGTGGGATATGCAGGATGCAGCAGGAATAGTTTTCTGATGAGAGGCTCTGCTGCAGCAACACCTGGTGCCACCTATGGTCAGTGTAGACAGTTTACTGGCTTTTTGACTAGGTAAAACACAGGTCAAGACCATGAAGTAAAATAAGCTGTAAACTATTCCTATGGAGCAAGAAAATAATTTAGTATTGGCATTCACAAAAATGAAAAAATCAACTGACCAGAATTGATTTCCCTCAACATACTTTTTTTGTATTCTACAGTACACTCACAGTTGTCTTGGTGAAATTTTTCTGTGATCTGATTGGTTCACTGGCCCAGAAGAGGAAAGCTGATAGGCCAGTGGTCGTGGAGATTGAGGAAGCCTCCATTACGAGATGAGGACACAAAAACTCTGCTGTCCAAAGAAGATGCCCAGTTGCCCCATCAACAACCTGCACCTGGAGAGAGAGAATGGGAGAGTAAGTTAGAGAAATATGATGAAATACGAGCCTAAAGAGTAAGAATTTAAATATAAATCTTCAAGAATCTTCATTTCTATGACCATTCAAGAATTGACAATCGCAAAATAACATTTCTATCAGCATTGTCGTGCAGCCTGTAGAAATGTATGCACACTGTAGGGTTTGCATTATTGTTGGCTTTGAATGGATCTATATCTTACCTTCATGATGCCATTTGCTGAATGCTGAATGAAAAGATCTGGGACTCCATCATCATTGAAGTGTCCTGGGGCTGGTTGACTACGAAAAAATCAGGAATGCTTTAGGTCAGTTTCATTAGATTCTCATGTCTTACAAACTTAATCCTTTTTGCTTTTAAGTTAATGTAGTGCTGTGAGTAATGCCTGGCTACCTAAAATATCACGTTTCTACTTAAATGGCAGAGGATTTATATGCTAGCTTTAGCGTAATTTCAAGCATAACACTGTAACAGAACTACTTTTCCATACATAACTCCCAGGAGGAACTGTACCTGTGAATAGGAGCAGAGTAGAAGATCCATTCTTTATGTGTGTCCCTCTCTCTCAAGACTGACAGTTTACTGGAGCCATAAACCAGCACCCAGTCACTCTTGGTGGAGTTAAGGTTGGAAACGGTGTCCAGGCTGTTGTGGTTGTTACCGAAACCAGCCACAAGAGGGAGCAGGAATTCCACACGTTCAGTTCCACTAGTGA
>OOFE01010932.1:6971-21354 GCA_900323365.1 Monocentris japonica
TCAATGTTAGACAGACATTCCAGTGGTAGGCCTTCTACCATAAAAAATAGACTTCTCACACTGTGTAAACCCATCTTTATGAAGTGGGAAGGATTTGTAAAGAAGCCGTTATTATAGTCTGCAGGTATGTAACCTAATGCTCATTTTGATAGGGTTGCGGTATGATGTACAAATTAATGTGTTAAACAAATCTAATAATCTATACTTGACGGTATACCAATTTTGAACAACTACTCCAAGAGGGGCGTTATACTGTTTAGGTATGCACCATGTATGGAAGTTAGCAGAGGAGCACAATGAAGAGGAGAATAGGGGCTGTAGGAAGGTGACAGAGAGGAAGTGTGACGGCCCTTTGGTCATGATGAAAGCACAAGTACAGCCCCGCTAATTCCAAGCTGCTATTCTACTGACTGCAGAATGCATGTGTTGCGTTGCCTCATGCATGAGATATGAGCTGATGGTATGTGTCGCAGCAGGGAGGAGAGATAGAGTGAGGTGTAAAGCAATGCTTCGCAAAATAACACTGCACGCCACACTCTCTCAAGACGGGAGCAACTACTAAATTATTTCCCCGTTTCCTGTGGAGGTTAACTCATCAGCCATGCTGTGAATGCCAAGCTCTTTGACTCTAAGGATAAATAGCCAGAGTGAGAACGTGTCAAAAGGAAGCGTCGGGGTGTGGGTGTATGTTTCAACCAGATCACTGGAGATCGCTGGGATTAATTCATTAATTGCTTTCCTCTGTGGAGGCAAGTTTTTGTTGCTAGAAAGGCTCAACACTGGAGCGGTGAACTATTTGTAACAATGGAAAGAAAAAGACAGTTAAAGATGGACAGACAAACACGAGTGCACTTATTACGGGATGTCCAATTCGATACCGCTGTACCTTTTTGTGTGCCTTGGCCTGGTCGTCCACATACTTCTGCACCTCTTTTATAAGTTCCTGCAGCTTTCTCACCAGCTCCAGGTGACAGCTGGCCAGCTTCTCTGTGGAGCTCTTGAACACATCCCACACTGGAGCGAATGTCCTGGCACACAGGACGACAGAGAGGAACAACTCAGAAAGCGGAACAGGACAAAACGTCCAGGTTAACATTAAGCCATCCTACTCCTGTCTGTCGAGAGTAGCTTACACTTACCCGAGCTGAGAAAAGTTGCCAGCTGACTTGGCAAGTTTGGTCATTGACCTGGCATACGCCTCCTCAATGGTACTCCTAAGACAGAACAAACATCAAAACTCACATGGTCATTATTTGCTGAATCAACCTAACAACACCATTTCAGATAATATCAAGTCAATAGTGCCATACATCAATAATTACCCCTCCAAAGAGCCTGGAATTGTATAGTATGACAAAGTTTCTCCAAAGTGATTGCAACTAGGTTACAGCTCAAATAGGACATCTCAGCCAACAATACTCACTTAACACTTGCAACATAAATGTTTGACCACATGCACTGTGTGTGGGCAAATACGTGTGGCGGAGCTTGTGATTTGTTCATGAACCTCATGTTACCGCCGAGGGATATTAACGTTAGAGGGCGAATCCCCTATTTCTCTCTCTTCCCTTTTTTCTGCAGCAAAGTGACAGAAGTTAAAAAAAAAAAAAAAAAAAACTTGGAACAATGTTGTAGTGGAGGCCTGAATTATGCATGTCTCATTTAGCCAGCCTCTCTCTGCAGTCACGTCACAGGAACACGGCCAGCCAGGAGGAAGCAGGACAGCACACACACACACACACACACACACACACACACAAGTAAACCCATACATCACACAAACATAAACAGATACGCATACAGGCACATAAACACACATATCACACGCAGGGAGGGACACGTGGATGCACAAGCAAACATTCACACACAGTAAAACAACAACACAGCGGGACGGGGAAAAGCTAGAAACTCAGTATACATTCCCACACCCGTGTCTCCGTGTGGTGTAGTGCAGAGTGGCATGTTGTAATTACTGCCGGCAGTAACTTGCATTTTTTTTCGAAACCCTAAAATGTTTGGCATTTCTTTCTTTCTCCTTTCTTTTTTGGGCATTTTTTGCCTTTATTTGATCGTTAGCAGTAGAGGGAGAGACAGAGGGTGGGTCAGAGAGGAGGGGTGACATGCGGCAAAGGTCCCAGGCCAGATTCAAAACCCAGGGTGTTTATGTGGTATGAGCCTTAGACCACTGAGCCACGAGGATGCACCAAAAATGTCATTATTTCTACTCCCTAAGCCAGAACTTTAAGGCCTAGTGCAGACACACACACACCTTTCACAGAGAAGGTTATTATTGCTCAGAGAATAAACACACACCAGGTGCACAAATACAGTTGGCCAAGATGGCCCTTCTCCTCTGAGTCACAAACTGAGTCTTCACTTTCAACCCAGACATACGTAGAGACCATTTCCCTCCATACTGAACTGCTGACTTACTTCTCAATAATGTTGTCTTGTCTCATGCTGCATGTGAGGTCTATCAGTGGTTGAAGGGGCCGGTCTACAGCAAAGCAAGGATGTGTGTGGATTACGCAACACAGAGTTGTTTTCCCCATCAGAGGGCGCCATGGTGCAGTATTTCAGAGAGGGACGACCACGTGACGTCACCATTCACAGACACACTGACAGCTCAAAGCCCAAGTCAACCTGGAAGCCAGCAGTGTAATTCATCTACCCTGAATAAAAGCAATACAAGCACCCTTGGTACAACACAAGTAACCTAATGCCGACCCGGCTATCTGCCTACACACACAATACCAGTCTCCATGAGTAGTGTATTGGTTAATTTAGGAAACATCACACGCTTGAACGAGCACTGCAGACCATGGAGACTCTTACTATCTACAAGCACATAAGAATGAGTAGGAACCAGGTAGATTGTGATAACTTTTAACAAGCCCTGTTCCACAATAGAAAGTTATATTTCAGTTTTGTAAAATTCTGCACATCTGTTCCACAATGTGGAACAGATGTGCTCTATGGGTATTTATGGGTATTTATGGGTATTTAAGGGACAGTCAAAGTGCAGTTTTCTTAATTTCACTTCCTAAAACATTTGCTACAATATGCACAACAGGGAAACACAATAATCCACGATAATAAAAAGAAGTTGATTTTTACACTCAAATCACGGTATCTTGTTGGTGTAAAACAACCTTGTTAACCTTCATCAAAAAAACTTTCCAAATATCTTTCAGTGGAAACAAATTGAGCATGTGAGCGTTGACAGAATATTTTGTCTCATCGTTTTATGGTCAAAGTCTTTGAATGAATGATCGAGTGCATTCTTCAATGTTAGACAGACATTCCAGTGGTAGGCCTTCTACCATAAAAAATACACTTCTCACACTGTGTAAACCCATCTTTATGAAGTGGGAAGGATTTGTAAAGAAGCCGTTATTATAGTCTGCAGGTATGTAACCTAATGCCAGTGTTGGACTCAGGTGGCAGCTCCATCAGAGACAACACAGAGAGGGTAAGGTTTGCAGAGCATGTTCTCAGTCGCAGTTTTGCACTCATTGACGAGTATATGTTCATATATTTCCACGATAAAAATGGAGACATTCATTTCTATATGAGAAGAGACTCAAATAGTTATAGAAATATTTGCAGCAATCAGATAAATTGAGAGTGGATCTCACCAGCAGTCTCAACTAAGCATTTGGGTGTTATTATAAGCACAATACCAGCAACAGCAAAGCCCCTTGAGATGACATTTACATAACCAGGAAATCAGATGACATACAAGACATCTGCTGAAGAACGAGACACATTTTAACAGGTTAATGGTTAATGAGAAGATGTGAGTGTTGAAAGGACCTGATTGTTTAGAGAGGCCACCACCTTAGAAGAATAAGCTGTATTGTGTATCTGTATTGTATTACCTTTCTCTGATGAACTCTGTTAGCTCCTTGGAGGAGATTTGGCCATGCTTCATGTTGTGGTAGAGAACGTCGAATCCATTATTTTTTTCACCCTGCATTTCACAGGAAAAATGAATAGAACAAAAGTAGATAGGTCAGTCGCCAGAGCAGGCGATAAGTCCAACGAACAAATAAAATATACCCCAAATAATATATACCCCTGCTTTACCGTGATGGCCTTCTCGACCAGCACTCTCATTGTTTGCATGGTTTCCAGCTGCGATTGCAGCAGCCTCTGGTCAACCATAGTCATCCTGGCCATGGTTTTGAGTTATGATCGCTAAATATGTTCAGAACCGAGCTAGACCGGTCTACGTTCGAACATGTAATGTCAGAGATGGCCAGACAACTGTCTGTTTGTGTGGCAGTAACCATGCCACTCTGTAACAGTGTCTGGTTGCACCAATGCTTTAAAAAATGCATACTACTACTTAATAATTCATATGAAAAGAGTGTGTTGGTGAGTCCATTATTGTTTAGGTACTTTATAAAACATATTTGATGATAATAAACAACCAGGCCTTTATGGTAGAGATATTGTGACATCAGTAATATGGTCGATAAAATCAGATAAGCATGAGGGCCTTAGTTGGATCATACAACCCAGAGTTACTTACCTACTGCCAAAATATAATAACAGGCTAATACACTTCCACTTCATACATAATAAGGAACACAAAGAAAGGCTATTAGCAGTTCATCCTCATTCTCGTCATCGTAATTCTTCTTCTGTGTGCCAGCTTGGGTTCACCTTAACCCGTGACCGTCACACAGACATTTCCTGGTTCCTGCAGCAAGCCGCAGTCAGCGGTTTGGTATATACTTCGGCTGTGCTGCTGTGCAGTGTGTGGTTTTTCACTGACACGTGGGTTTAACCTCATTTTCCCCACATACACCCAGATCAAAGTTCCGGAAATTTGTGCCAAAATGAAGCTCTGAGCTAGTTCCCACAATGCTATATTTACAGAGCAAACAGACACAGAGAGAAAGGAAAGCATCTGTGTCTATGCAACATCTTATTGACCTATATTTTACTCCGATGAGCAGACCACTGAGATGTGATTCCTGTTTGAGTAGCGGAACTATAAAAAAGCATTTCAGCTTCAGTCTTCAGTAAACATATAGCTGCACTGCCTGCAACTAACATGTGCAAACAAGTGCAAATTATCCCACGCGTCAGATATCAAGTGGGCAAGGTGACTGTACAGACACTGTAGCCTACACAATCCCATAGCATTGACATAACCATAAGAAACACATGACGTGAGAAACACCATGACAACTGGCCATGACTACAAAACAGGGAAGTGACAAGAATGAGCGAAAGCAGCTCCAAACAGAGCTGAACAGCAACAGGAAGAAACTAACTAGTGTGCTCATGTGGAATGTGATATCAAAGAATAGAAAAGAAAAATATAAACAAACACAGGAAACAGTTCAGGGCGTTTTTACTTTTTCCCCAGGTTACAATACTAGAGTTCCCTGCAAGGATAAGCACAAAGGACAAGCAATCGCGCATCTGTGAGCTAGTCCGTGAGCTAGTTTTGGACTGTACAACTGCGTCTGCGTGTGCAACACCAGCGAGAGCCGATACCGGAGCGCCACACACTTTCTCAAAGCCCTCATTGGGAGACTCATTGACAAAGGCCCTCGTAAGGGGCGATTAATATTCCAACCACACATTGTGAAATTCAGAGGCACTCATTACACTTGGATTTAGACTGAGAGGTTTTTTAACTCTCCGCCCTGCCCCAGTGAAAGATAACACGCTGAGAGGTTGGCACAGTGATGCCAATCACGTCTTGTGTGTGCAGTAGCGCAGTGTGCCGTTCAGAGAGCTGATGGTGTGTCAGCTGTCCCACAATTCAATCTGTGCCAATATTAGCAGTGATAACAATAGGACCCAGCTGTAACAAATGCAAAATCCTGGCTGATGGGCTGTATTCCAGTGTCACCCAGACTGTAGGAAATTTGTGTCTTTCATGCTGTATGATTTTGAGTGAAAAAACAGTAATGGCCAAACACCTAGACAGTCTAGGTTATGGCTGAATGTGCCCCAATGCCTCTGCTGGGGACAGTGGTTTCACTCACTCAGACACAGGGAGTATGCCAGTTGGACCGCCGGCTCCAAAGCCAATGGCAGCAACTTGTTAGCTCCTCTCACTTACATATAACTTGAGGCAATACGTGCAGTAGTAACAAAACATTTATTCACATCAATAAAATTGTATTTAGGAGAACACCGGTCCATTTCTTGCCCTGCCAATTGAAACCTGGTTAGGGTTCAAAGAACTCCACTCAAGTGATATTGTTGTTGATGTGAAACATGCTCTGAACATGACTGAATCTTTCTAGCCCTGATTCACCTTCTACGAAAACACCACACTGACTCATAAGTCGGTAAGACATTTAAAGTAGCATACAATGAAAGGGGAGTACAATTTGCGATAGGATATCAAACGGCTATGCTGAATTTGTGCAACATGAGGCCAAGACCAGGAAACCCATCCCAGACTGCTTTCAAATATTATTGTCAGAATAAGAATCAACGTAATTGCTAAGTACAATAAATGTGCAACATTTATTCACACATGACTGACATCCCCAATCTGAAGTACCACTTTAAAAGGACGGGAAGACAATGCAGTGCTGCTGTTAATCATGTGACAGCTGCCTGCCAGAAGAGGATAGGAATTCACTGTATCTCAGTTATAGCACAATAACGCTTTCCATATCCTGTGTGAGGGAGTCAATTGTTTATGGATTGACAGCAGGTTATGAAAGTCACGGCACTAAAAGATGTCTGGTTATCTCTTTGTACTACACTGTGTCCTTCTTCTACCAACAAAGACAACTGAATTGAACTTAACTTGATCCTCACTTAGACCTACCACTGATTGCAGTCTACTAGTGATGCACTGCTTTTAATCAGAAGGTTTTTGTTTCTCTGATGTAGTTATTCAATAAACAGCACTTACATTTGTGTCCCAGGTACATCAACAAATGATGCTAAATAAGATTCAGCAAAGAAATTAAATAAAATTGCTATTTCCTAATTTCAGCGAAGCAGAAAATGTGTCATGCAGAAAAAAGGCTTAGACATAATTCATATCATAGTAAAAACAAAGTTAGCCCAAATAAGACACAATACGGGACTAAAAGTGAGAGTAATTCACAAACAAACCTACGTAATTTGTCTCTTAACTTGCAGAGATGATATTAGCCCAACTATATTTTGGATAAGGAGAACTAACAAAGCCTACTTTGTCAAGCCTGTTAAAGACTTTGCTTTGGTATATGGTATATGCATTCAATAGCGCAAAATATATTGTAGGTCGGCTAAGTATGCTTTAGGAACTCTTGGCCATATAAATTCCACTCGCAACAGAGGTCTTTGCACGGATCAAGAATCTGCCTACTGAGATGTGTAAGAGGTGTTGAATTCTCGTTTCCAGGTTGACTGACTCTGAATGCAGGTATCCTTGCACACTTTCACTGAGGCGTTGAGCATTAAGGACAGCTTACCACGTCTACGTCAGACAGACTGCAAACGGTGGCCTGGTGTAGCCTGTAGACCCGGGAGCCCTGAGCGCATAGGGAGTAACTCAGACAGCCGCATGACATCAGAGTGTCTGCCCCAGGTCATGTGACCAGAAGTCTGGGAGCGGTGCACTGAGCTGTCACAACTCATCAGGCCAGACTCAGTCAAAGTGTACAAGAACCTGAACACTGCCTATGGTTAGGGATGCAACATCAAATATTTGGCTAATGGATAAATGCCATGACAGGCCACTGTGTAAATCCAGTTAACATGTAGGAACTTGCTAAAATACAAGGCGCAACAGAAACATCTACAATTCTGTGAGAAAATCCACAGTGAGGCAGGATCTCCAAAACCTTTTCACCCTCGATGCCAGGGAGGACTCTAGAGATTGTCAGCCCTCGTGGCTCTTTGCTATAACCTCCCAACTAAATCTCCTCGCAAAAAAAACAACAAAACATGCTACGGTCTGCTTCTGAGGACCGTGATGGAAAGCAATATGAACACTAGTGTCTGATGTGTTTGATGACATAGGGGGAATTTGAATGAAAAGAAGCCAATATTCTCCAACTCTCTACCTCAGTCTTATTTTGCCTAATTGGGAAACTTAACACTTCTAACTAACCATGACTTGCGTGAGCGCGAGTGTGTAAGCCTACTTGCACAATCTGTAGCGTGAGAACCTATGAGACCACACACACTACAGACACCAGGCAGAAGAAGGCTGTGCTGGGGCTGTTGGCTGTATCAACATTGTTTGCTTATCACACTGCCATCTTATTTTCCCATGAGATGCTTGGAGGAAATAAACTCCACACCAAACAGAAGCCCATCATAGATTCCTTCACTTCAGTCTGCTAGGTCTGCATGTATTGTCTAGTGCTGTTATTAACCTGACATACTGATCCACTGACTCAGTCCTTTAAGTGCATGTGGAGATAATTTCATTACACACCCGGCTATATCCTATGAAAACTAAAATCCACAGCAGACCAACCAACTTATATACATATTTCAAGAAAAAGGGAAATGGCCATTTCTCTTGGCAAATAAATCTAGTGAGCGGAAATGTTGCAGTGGTCCATCAAGTGATGCAACCTTGACAGAGAAACTACATCTGGTTCCTAAAGCACTTGTTCATTCAGCTGAGGGGAAATGCTGTCCACATCACAGATTCAAGTCAAGACTACATTCAAGAAAAAGTGTCTCTGAGACACTACAGAGAGAGTTGGACAGGGAGAGAATATGCATTTGTATGTGTGTATGTGTGTGTATATACTTCTGTGTGCTGTGCAAACGTGAAATAGAGAGCTCTGGGGATTTGACTGCCTACTGTGTGTGTTTCTGTTCATCGGTAAATGTGTTGACATGCACCTAAGTCAAAGGGAAATGAATGCATCTCCAAATGCTGAGTGCGTGTGTGTCCTGCATGTTAAATACACAGCTGATCTTTGCAATCACTGGATTCTCTTGTGGCTCATTGCAGGGCACAAAGGGCAGATTGAGAGATCAGGAGTGTCTTGGCTCTACTCTTTTCCATTTAGCCAATGATAAAAAGATCGTGGAGTGTTCTTTATAATACAGGTTGAGGTTGACAGTACTTCTCAGGTTACTGAACACATTTAACTCTCCCACTTAACAGAGACACCCTGCTAGGGAAGAGTTTTCCCCACAGCTTTCACCTAGAAAATAAGAAATTAACTGAACATACTAAAGTAAAGAAGTGTGGCTACATTTCAAAAATTACAGGTCTAGAACCACATGAAACTGAGCCAAAAGAAAATCATCCGGAACCGTCTACTCTGCCACCTTATCACGTCACTGGGAAAGGTTAGCTTTGCATGTTGACGAATGGTGGTTATCTGTAGCTGAGGAACTGGTTTGCAACTAATCTCCATCCGCTGCATTTGACTACAAACCAGGCGTGCATGGACATGTGTTAATGTACAATTTATCTTCAATACAGGCGAGCCAAGTAAAAAACTTTATGTGATGTGTTTTGGCAAGATGCAATCTAAACTAAGCTTTTCCATTTCCGGGTGCTCTAAGTACACCTGATAATTGGAAAATAACAAAGCAAAGCAATAACTCATGAACTAGCCTACATCTCACTTCCCCCGTCATTCCGTTTATCTATACCCAAAGTAAAAAAGTGATGTACATAGAAATTACAGCTCCAGAAATGTTCAGCTAAGTTTGAAGTCATCGGAAATATGATTTATATTTCAGTATATTAGTAGTGTAGCTAGTACTGTACCTACTATAGAGACTCTAGTGGGCACTGAGTATAGTTCAATAAATTAGCATTGGCTAATTTGTTTTGTTGTTGTTTTCATTTCTCAAGAGACTGAAAGAGCTCTCGGTGGCTTTATTGTTCTGCAAAAGTAACACAGAAAGAAGAAAATCATAGACAAATCGATAGACAGGACAAGTGTCTTCAATTCTACTTTTCAACCTGCTACATTGGAGCCACGTCAAATAATAATCTAGGGGGTAAATGAAGTCTATGCAGTTAAAAAGCAAACATTGTAGATGGTGAAATACTGTTGCAGACACTGTAGCATTACTAGGGAACAACATTACCTATAACTTCCAGTGTTATCTAGGCGAAATTCTCTTTTAAACTGTTCTCTAACTTATTAAACATCTGGCCTCTCACTGAAACTTTGTTACCGAAGAAAATGACGCGTCCGGTCAGGGCTATGATTGACAGCCGAAGCGTCCAATGGCTTTCGCGGGAACGACCATAAACATTCCAAGCGAACCCGTGACAGCCAATTAGAGGAAGCTGGGGCAGATTCTTTGAGATCTCATGTTAGATGGGTTTACAGAGGCCCAATCCCCCGGAGTGGCAAAATGATAATCGCCGAGAAAAATCAACTACGGCCATGGGGTTGCTGACCTAATAGGTCTGGCGAGCACCGGGATAGCGCTACTTCAACCGGGGCAAGCCTACGAGCCCGAAGACTACCTTTGAAAAACAATAATTCTGGATTCCCGACTGACATGAACATGATAGGGAGGAAACATCAGCTAGACAATAATAAGGAATAGCACCGGTGTAAACAAATTTAATAAAAGCACCACCTACCCAGAAATTCTCTAGGAAGTAGGGCGTTATCATCTTGCTTTATTCCTCTTCGCCGCAAACACTTTTAATTAGTTGTAATGCAATTTTTATTAGACGTAATTGCTCCACCGTCCTCCCCCTGTTTCTGTTGTATCTGCCTTTTCCCCGTTTTTCCTCCTCTCCCCTTTCTTCTCCCTTCCCACCTCAGACTCCACCTCCGCTCGGTTTGCTTTGCGTAGAAATGCAGGGCCGGCTTGGTGAAGGAAACAGCGCTACCCATGGCGGATTAAAACGCAACAACGACGGGGCATCACGGACTGCTGCCTTCACGTGCTCCTGGAAAAGTCCCATTTCCATGTCCGGATGTCGTTCACACGATTTGTCAACAACAGCAACAAAAGTAGTAGCTGCAGTAGCTCACAAAAATGTGAGCAAACTCAGAGTTGAACACTGTGATAATAGAAACATAAAACAATGCTAATTATTTGCATAGCTTGCCAAACAAAGTTGCAAAACTATTAGTTGTCCTGTGGCCCTGCATAGGAATAATCAGGTAAAGAAAATCAATAAATGAACCATTAGTTGGTAACACCGCTTCCATCATCTCCGGCCCTTAAACGTCACATCTTGGCAATTTTTTACCACTGTGTTGGGTAGTTCGTGTGTGCTCAACTCGGAAATTGTGATATCTCCGAAGGGGAGTAGGGACTTTAATGCAGCATAGGATTCCTTAAACGTTCGGTCAGTCAATGCTGCAACAAAAGCTATTAAACGTTCAATTATAAACACTTTAGTTTATTTATTCTCCTAGCGACAAAACGTGTGCAGGATTCTGATTTGAGGAACCAAGCAACTAGAAACTGCTACAACTTTAATTGAAATCGTTGATCATGTGCAACATTTAATACAGCTTTCATTAAATAGTATGTCTGCCTTTGACAAGTTCACCCTGAGGGGGGGTCAATCTGTTTGCTGTCCCCAGAAAAATGTGAAAATGCACTAGATAGATAATTGACTTTAGCTTCGACGACCCTTTGAAAATGATGGCTGAAACACCATGACCAAAAACACTCCCACTCGGGTGTGACGTGGCTGTCGACTGAAAGATAACAACAGTGGTTTAACCGTTTGTGGAGCCGCTGGAGTGAATGGAAGGCACGAAGTAGCTCTACAAAAAGGAGCCCATTCAAACCTACGCCCATAACACAAGATAATCGTCAGGCTACGTGGACAATCGCCACTACACCCACAGTGCAAGACACTTAATGAAATTAACTGAAGATACAACTTTTTCTTTCAGTAACGCAACCATCAGTTCAAAAACCCTTGAGTTTTCTATCCATCCAGTCATTATTTTTGGATGACCTGCTCAAGATCAAATTTGCAACCTAACGTTACCATGGATGTGGGCTATGTATGATGTAAAAAGGAGCCCAGAGTGTTTTAAATGTATTATTAATAGAAACTGGCCAATGGTATGAACCTGGACAATAAAAAACAAAAAAAATTGTGTTGTGTTAATGCCACAGATCAATGTACTATGAAATATATTTGCTCCCATTTAAAACAACGCGATGTAGTGTCTCCAATTGCACCAGACTGATGCATTGAGCAGCTTGGGGAAAAAAAGTCCCAAGAGGATGCCCCTGGCTCTGGGCTAAGCGTGATTAAGATAAACCTACTTTTTTATGCTAGGTCTATTTAACACATAGCCTTGAAGATCTTCTACAAATCATCTTGCATGTAGTCTGTCATACCCAGTTTCAGGTTTATAAAGAACATTTGATTAGAATCACACAGTTGAGCCATTTCATTAACAATGTGACACTGTCTGCAATGTCAAGGTCAGCACTAAAACCTAGGCCAGAATCTGAGATTGTTCAAGTGACCTGAACCCTGACCAGACATCACCTAGTTTAGACTGTTAAAAGGTTGTGAAGGACATGAAGGCGTCTGAATGAGACAGTAATTAGCTGTGAGACTTAGGAGTAAATGTTGATATCTTGTAGCTGCAAAAAAAAAAACTACAGAGATTATGGAAAAAAAAAAACACATAACAGAGGTCCATATTAATGTAAACAATTTATTCTGAACAATGTACAGATTCAAGCAATGGTAACCAGTCACACCCACTATATCATATTACAAATATTGTTACAAAATGACTACAGTACAATATAGATTCTTTGCATGATCCAAAATATTTGGTGGCCCCAATAGTATTACTTCTTTAAAATTCAGCAGCTTATCAAAAAAAAAAATAAAACCATGTATATTAAAGTGAAGTTTCTCTAATATATTAGCGAAAATGACGAAGGCAGAAATTCTAATCGTTTCAAGGCTAAATGGAAATCAGAATACAAGGAGTTTTTTGACTAGACATTCGATTGTATTGGTGGGTGCTTTGTAGAAGACTAATTTTTAATAAAGCTTCATTGAAATCTTCAAAATATGAGTCACACTTCAATTTGGAAACATTGTTATCCTTACATCAAGCTGTCAACCTATTTATTTACTTGTCTTTTACCAGGTGTCTTCTTCAAATATATATCTATTGCAAAAAGTATTCGCTCTCAAGGCATTGTGTACACATTGGATTATAGATCTACCAAAATCTGATTACAATCACTTGACAAAAATACATAATATGTGCAAGTTAACATTTCCAATCCCCCCCCCACCTTTTTATTGTAATTCTATGTGTGTAATCTTAGCATCACATTGGTGAACTAGCAGCGTTGCACGCACATATAACACTAATGTCAAATAACAACACCCACTGATATCCATGTTATGAAGCAGGAGAGGTGTGCTGATCTCATTTGGTAAAAGGAGATGGAAAAAAAAGGCATACATATGGGAAAAAAAAGAAAAACAAACAGGAACAACAATGAACACAGACAACCTGAGGTTACTAAAACACATATTCAAGTAGTGAAACAAAACTACAATGTATAGCAGCAGTCAATTCAGAAATACAGCACAGTAATGGTGATTGCTTCATTCTGTTTAGGTCTATACTGTACTTCTCCAAACAATGACAGGGCTATGCAGACAGACCCCCAACAAGCCTTATTCCATTTTTTTTGCATGCCAAACAATTGGAATGTGACACAGACAAAAACATTTCAACTTAAAAAAAAAAACAAAAAAAAAAAAACAACACAAAATGATGTGGCACAAAGAAGCGCATGTGCACGCACACGCACGCCTTCCTCTGTATTCCATGATGCATTACATCCAGTATTTACTATTGTTTAACTTTAGTATTTAGGAGGAAACCACTTGGATAACACTACTTCACAATCTGAAATATAACTAAGACAGTAAGACTTTAATTTTATAATCTAGTAACCTAATTGCATCAAGATACTTATTGCATCATGTGAGGAAATTTAAAACAGCAAAACATAATGTATTAATGACCTGTGTTAACACTCAGCGCATTTTCCGATGGATGTGGCTACAACATGAATTTAGAGCATTTGCAGCTTAAATAAGTGCATGGCATGAGCTTTTTTTTTGAGGGGTTAAATACTGCAATTATTACTCTGACCAGCAGAGGAAAAATATTTGGTTGGGCATAAAAAAAAAACCCATCTGCTTCTTATCACTCCACCCCATCATGGAATACATTCAGGCTATCTGTGACTTTAAACACTTTAAAAACATATAAGAACAGAGCAAAGCAAAACAAACCGGGACGAGAACAATGTTGTAGTTTCACAGTATTAAAATATATACAGCTATGGGGGTCAAAGTTTAGGGAGAACACTCCAGCAGGTTTGAGTGAGATTAAAACTTGGTTCCAAAGAAGAAATCCCAGTGTTGCAATACACTAAGTGTTAGTAT
>OOFE01010935.1:0-15072 GCA_900323365.1 Monocentris japonica
ATCACGCTTCACTATCTGGCAGTCTGATGGACGAATCTGGGTTTGGCGGATGCCAGGAGAAGCTACCTACCGGAATGCATAGTGCCTACTGTGAAGTTTGGTGGAGGAGGGATAATGGTCTGGGGCTGTTTTTCAGGGTTTGGGCTTGGCCCCTTAGTTCCAGTGAAGGGTAATCTTAATGCTACAGGATACAAAGACATGTTAGCCAATTGGGCGCTTCCAAATTTGTGGGGACAGTTTGGGGAAGGCCCTTTGCTGTTCCAGCATGACTGTGCCCCTGTGCACAAAGTGAGGTCCATAAAGACATGGTTAGACGAGTTTGGTGTGGAGGAACTCCATTGGCCTGCACAGAGCCCTGACCTCGACCCCATTGAACACCTTTGGGAGGAATTAGAACGCCGATTGCGAGCCAGGCCTTCTCGTCCAACATCACTGCCTGACCTCATAAATGCTCTTTTGGCTGAATGGGCACAAATTCCCACAGACACACTCCAAAAGCTTGTGGAAAGCCTTCCCAGAAGAGTGGCGGCTATTGCGGTTATAGCCGCAAAGGGGGGTCCAACTCCATATTAATGCCCATGGTTTTAGAATGGGATGTCCAGCAAGCTCTTATAGGTGTGATGGTCAGGTGTCCACTGACTTTTGGCCATATAATGTATCTGTCTATAGAATTACCTTCTCAACATAACACACACATCTATGCCCATTACACACAAAACGCTTGTCATTGTGAATACTGAAATAGTTCTGAAAACAACTATGTGGGGATTCAGGTCACCAGTGAAAACAGAGCAGTGGAAGGCTAAGGAGATTCCCCACACTGGAAAATAGCTGGAATATTCTAACGGATTCTGCTGGGGCTTCAAAGAGGAGGATGGATTGGATTTGGTTGCTGTTGGTGTGTGCTGCAGTAAAATCATCTCAGGGAGCTCTGAATGCTGTATCTCCTAGACTGCCTGGGCTACTCCCCTCTGAAGGGAATTAAGTTATTAAAAAACACACACATGCATGCACACACGCTCATGCATAGATGGGTGCATACTAGATCCATACGCATTCATTTGAACATGTTGCATGCACGCACACACACACACACACACACACAAATAAACAAATGTGTATACACACACACACATACACACACACACACACACGCACACGCGCATATACACAAAATCACTGCCAAGATGTGGAGAGTGAGCTTTTGGAGCTAGCTCACTGAGAGTATAACATGCCTTCCGGGTGAGCGATGCCAAAATCCACAGGGGCTGCACACCATTAGCTCCTAATCAATACAAATGGACCCTCTGTGCATGTAGAGGCAGGGAAAAAGAGGTGCCAAAAATACATCAGACTCTCATTATCTCAGCCATCTAGTTGAGTACAGTGCAGTGCAGCATCCAGTCTCAAATAATGTGCATGATTGTATTTATGAGCGTACAGGCTATGTTTTGTTAACGGTGCAACGCGACAAAGTTTTGGTCACTACTGTGCTGAAAAACGATGTGACTCTTGAATGAGGTGGATAATGAGAGCCCCGTGGAGACGGTTTAGTGCCTGACAGCTTCCTAAAGTTTGCAAAATCAAACACTTTTTTCCTTCCTCTGTACATTATCTGTCATCACCAGCATGCTGCAACGCTGTTTGTGTTATCCCAGAGAGCTATCAGTCTAGTTTAAAGTCTTTTTAGGCTCTTTCTGTAACCGTCCTCAGATCCCAGCTCAGCTGATGGTGAACGAGGCAGCCTTGCCTTCTCTCTGGACAGAGGAGGCTGTTCGGCATTCACTGGGCTTACAGGAGATAAGACTGGAGAGCAGCAATTAAACCTCAACACAGCTCTCTCTCACTCCTCTTTCTCTCTCTCTCTCCGCTCTCCCTCTCTACCTTTCTTTCTCCTCCTACCTCTCCTTGCTGGCATCCCGGACTCACACAACCACAGGTTACTATGGAAACTGCTTCCCTCCCTCCCTCTTTCCATCTCTCCCCTCCTCAGTTGCTCTTGGTCTGCTTTTTGCATCCTCATCCTCGCTCTCTTTGCCTCCCGTGGTCATTCCTCTTACAAATCTTCCTTTTCATCCTGCTCTTTCCTATCACCTGTTTTCCCTTTCTTCTCGAGCAAGCCTCTTACCGCCTCTCTTTCTCTTTCTTCCTCTTCTGGTTACTGCTCTCCTTATTGCTCCCTCTATCTGACTTTTTCTCTGTCCTGCTGCTTGCAGCATGAAACCAAATGTCAGGTCTGAGCTGGCACAGACAGAAATAGTTAGGGAGACAAACGGAATGAGCAAAATAAAAGGAGAGAGATGGAGGGAGAGTTAGAAAAAGATGGAGGGAAAGGATGGAGGTAAAGAGATGGGGAAGGGAGAGATGGAGGGAGGGTAGGGCTAGTCAGATAGAGCATTGCTGACCAGAGGCAACAACTTCTGCTGATATCACTGGCCCATATAAATGCACACATGCACACATGGGCTACATGCATGCAAGCCACTATAGAGAAAGGGGGATGATCAGAGGGGCAGTGACGTTTTAGCACACAGTGAGAGACAGAGGTAGAGAGGGGGGGCAACAGCAGATATACATGATGTTGCCAGCATTGAGCTCCAGATGATCTCTACATGTTCCTCAACTGGAGAAAAGGTCTCTCTGCACATACGCAGTATAGAGGGCTTACAGGTGACCTAACGCACCCTCTGGTGGGTGCTCTTGGGCAAGAGTGGCTGAGAATAGCTGATTGCGTTTCTAAATGTACAACTTGGTCATCTAAACAGAAGACCAGCTTGGAGTCTTCGCTGGTTTGAGCTTATTGACCCACTTGGCCAAGCAGACTTTTCTTCATCTCCTAAGAAATAGGGAAGATCTCAATTTTGTATCACTTTGTGATCACTTACATCTGAAATGTTTCTCCTAAAGCCCCCTTAGGGGCAAGGGGGAGATAACAGAGAGAATAGATTCTTGAGACCAAATTTAGGTTGCTGTGTCACAGTAAACTGTCTTGTCTAGGCTCTACTCAAAAACAATGAATTGTACCTTGAAATGAGTCAGCTCAGTAAACCTGAACAAACAGCAGCTTACTAGCCACAAGGTTAATTTAGGAAAGCAACCAATGCTAATGTTAACACACAACTACTAGCCACTACTAACGCTAGATTCTTGAATCAGACGTGTTAACAACAACACAGTGATGGTTAGCTGACCAGATATCACCACTGATATATTGATTGATTTTGTATTTAGATAATCCCAGCTTGTTATAACCAGCTAACCATCAATGTGTTGCTCATGCTCAGCTCATTGTTTTGGAGTTAGAGGCCAGGACTAAACATGAGAAAGACAAGGCAGTTTAATGTGTCACAGTAACCTAAATTTAGAAACAAATCTACCTTTTCAGACCATTCGCTTACAACACTGAATTGACCTAGAGTCACACCACAACTATCTTTTCAGTTATCTTTCTTTTTCCAATCCAGTTGTTATATATTTAGACATTATTTGCGCACAGCAAATTCTCCACTGAACATCCATGTGGAAATCTGTGACACAAAGCATCTCTACTGTCACACCAGAAAACCAGAGAGAAAATACATGTTGTGGAGCCCTGGGGTGAAATGTGGGATTCAGACAGGTGTCGTGATGTCTTCCTCTCTGGTGGAGACTTGTTAGTACGCAGGATTTAGCTCCAGATATAATTTGTGCTGTAAGACACGGGAGGCCATGGCTTACAGTCATTTAGACCAGCTAAGAGGCGCTATTAGGTACAGGTGCAGGTGTTATGCTCTAAAACCATCGGAAATCACAGCCTCGAGTTGCTTTTTGTTTTTATTAAAAGCTGGTAACACACCATTGTAAGTAAGTAGAAATGTACATGTTCAAGAAATGTTTTATTCTCTGCCTAACAATAAAGTTCTTGAACAGTAGACAAGTAATACATAAGTACCAGTTTGAGTGTGTATCATTTTTTTCCCACAGCTTTGACACGTAACTCAGCCAGTCAGAACTGAACTGAGCATTTTATTGTATAGCATCTTTACAAGCACAGTACAGCCTCTTGGCATATTACTCTGTGCAATGATATGTATGTAGTAAGTGGGTCTAAGTGGCTCTGTGCACTGTAAAAAATATCCATCTTTATAGGTCTCAAATGTAAATCAACCTGTTTTATTCAGGCAAGTTTAATCAGCTCAGTACTAGAGGAGATAACGTCACCTGATTCAAGAAAACTGGGAAAAGTGACCCCACCCCACACCTGTTTTGCAGATTTCTCTTGTTGGAAGAAAAATCTGAATGTAGGATTAAATGACTTGTACTTGGGGACAATATTTTTTTGCAGTGTGGGTGAGATACATGTGCTTTCAAGCCATGTCACACTGGCAGTAAGATTAAAGTTTCTTTTCAATGTCATGAGTGGGAAGTCAGCCCTTTTCACCACACTTGTATAAACACTTTTATTACATCTATATGTACCATTTCCCCTATGCACATTTTGAATATACTTCACATATACTTTCATGCCAGGAGTTAATGATTCTTAAACGTGGATGTTATGCAAGTGGCCCCATTTCTACACCGATGTTAAGATCCTTTCTGTTCATCCTTTCCTTTTCCTCTCCTCCTCAGTTCCTTTAGCACATTGTCCTTCCCTTCTGTGCAACTGGTGGTTTGTGCCTGGAAGCTCTGATTGTGACGACTTCCAGTGGCTCAACCTGAAGCTACTCTTCATTAACCCATACACTGACGGAGGGCACCAGTGTGTGTGTGTGTGTGTGTGTGTGTGTGTATGTGTGTGTGTGGTAGTGTTGGGGGTGATATCTTAGAGATTAGGGAATCGGGTTTATGACTGGAAGGCTGCCAGTTTACATCCAAGGACTGACTGGGAAAATGTGGGTGAAGAAAGTAAATGAGTAATGCTCTCCCCTCCCTCAACAATTTTCATTGAGGTGCTCTTGAGCAAGGCTCTCAATGCCCCCAACTGCTCCAGTGGAGCAGCTCAGTAGCCAGCTGTAGAAGACTGGTTGTACTGGGTGTGAACGTGTGATTGTGAAGCAGCGTGTTGCAAGTGTGCTCAGATATCTTTCCCTGGATAAATACAGGATAAAATAAAAAATGGGAGGTCAAAGAGAGAGAGAGAGCTTTTTGTTTGGGGCCAGTGGTGTTGCAGTGCTTCCAACAAAGCTGCAAAACACTGTTCACACACCACAGAGCCCACAAGTCTTTCTGTCTTTGTTTGTGTCTCTGTTTATGATTTTTTCTTTCGTTTTTTTCTTCATCTCTGTGCCTCCTCTCTGTTTCCACTGCCAGCCTACCGCCCCCTAGTCTGCCCCCATCTGTTTGCCAGAGATAGAGGTGAGGCTCGTTTCTCAATAGGCTCCCAGCCATCAGCCATGCTGCCCACAGTGCAAGTGGCCAATGGAGCGTGTGGATGGGGTCAGGCCTGGGAGATGGGAGACGAAGAGAGGCTGCCACACCTGAATAGGGAAGAGAAGGATAACAATTCCTGGGGCATCTTGAATCCAGGTTGTCTCCTCTGCATTAGCAATATCTGAAGGCCTATAATTTACTCTCAATCCTCTGTCTCAACTCCAGATGCTAAAAGGGGCCAAATAGAGGGAGATGATATATTCTCTGATCAAGGCTTGAATAGTCTCTTTCTGCCAATGTGTGTGCTCTCAATAAACTAAGAGCAATATAAGTACTCCATCATTTTCCATTATTTTGAGACATGTGCTGCCACTATTTTTGGAGAAATCCTGGAGGACGACGAGACGGAGAGAAATAAGGAAAAGACTGATGACTTGGAAGCTCTTAGACTGTTCAATATATTGCATTGCCCTATTTATGAAAATCACCAAATGATAAAAAAAAAATCACCTCGGTGGTAATGATTCTTCTGTTTCCCGGGGCATATCTCACTGAACTGCTAATTTACTATCTGTGCTACTCCACTTGTGTTTGTGTATAAATGAACGTGATTGTGTCAGAATGAGATGTGCCATAAACTAGACACAGGGAACAAGATTTCATATTCACTCAACCGCTTTCCACTACTTGAATTCAATTAACACGGTAATAAATGGATTCACCCTCTTCCTCAGGTTTTGAATTAAAAATTTCAATTGGATTTATAATTGAGTGCAAATGCATCTGTTGGCCCCAAGGGCATTGAGGTGTGGCTGACAGGCCTCAAGGGGATCTTCTGTGTGTGTGTGTGTGTGTGTGTGTGTGTGTGTGTTCTGCATGCGTGTACTTTGCTTGTTTATGTTTGTTGCTTCCTCATATCTAAAAGAAACAGAGACATTTCTCTGCCTACCGGAGACATTTCTTCCCTGCAGAATGGTATCCATGTTTTGTCTGCTGTTTTAACAAAACATTCTCCACCACAGATAACTCTCCACACACACGCCTGCCGCCTCCAGGGCTGCGATCTAAATTGATCCATTTTGACGACAACAAATGTCAAGCTATACAAGCCTGTAACCGTGGAGCAGAGACTTCTCCCTGAGCCCCTGAGAGGATGAGAGATTTGTCATCAAGTATGTCCAATTATAAAGTGCTACACTTTAACAGTGCTGCAGTAAGGATTGCTTGGCTAGACTATATCATCCTGGTTGGGTATGTGCTGACTAAAGCCTTTGTATCATTTTAAGGCAAACTGCTATATCTGACTCAGATTGTCAGCCAGATTGCTAGGGAAAAATAGACTGTGTGCCAGTTGGTATATTAGTAAACTTGATGGCAAATGATGGCAGCGCCCTGAAAGAACAGCACCAAGGGATGCATCAAATTATGATAAACAATACCTCTGATTATGACCTGATTTGATCCAGAGAAAATGAAAGCATACAATTTATCTCACTGCTGAATCTAGTTGAAGGCCAGTAAGTGGCAATCAGAGAGGAATATGCACACACACACACACACACACACACACACACACCGCCGTCACAGAGGCATTTACACCCTCCTCTTTCCAGGCTCACACATAAGTGAAATTTGGTACAGCCACCCCTACTGAGGTTCTGTGGTATGACTGAATGGGATGGGGTGGTGCAGAGAGGAAGAGAGAGCGAAAAGATAAAGTGGTCTGCCGTGTTAAAAGATTTGACGGCAGAACGGAAAAGAGAATATGGCTGCTGGTCAATGTGTGTATCCCTGTAGGCACGCTTACTTACCCACAGTCAGCCTTCTTAGATAGAGATTAATAGGCTTTACTGAATGGTGGAAGCTCATGGGGCCTGCAAATGCAAACACACACACACACACACACACTCATGCATACACTGCAAAAAATATCCGTCTTAGCGAGTCAGTTTCTCCAGTATTGAATACTAAAATCTTACTGTTCTTAAAACAAGTGAAAAGAAATACCAATGGGTTGGGGTACTGCAAAGTTTACGATGCAAATCAAGTATTTACTTGTTATTAGAGGAGTGGTTCATCTTCTTCTCTTGATCCAAGATATTGGCACAGGGATGGATCTATGCCCTATTCTTCTAAACCCAGTGGGAACAGGTTTTAACCAGCTGTGTGACATGTGTGTTTCTTATCTTGTTTACTGGATTCAGTAGTTTTCCACTCTGGCCTTCAGTACATTCTCACACAGTGTTACATTGATTCATAGGTCATGTTATTCCTCAATAGTAACATCATAATAGCACTTAAAGGTTAAGGCATAATTTCTTCCACTTGGACTGAAGGAACATCCATGCTGTTGAAGACAAAACCTGCTCACAGCAGTGGGTCACCTGTCCATAATGTTGACTAATGTTAGCAGTCAACTACTTTATGTTGTTAACATTATGTTTATCTCCAAACCAGCTAGGTCTAATTGTGTAAGTTGTACAACTCATTTTAACAGCAGTTTTAACCAGCTAAAGTCACCTAGCATTAGCTAGCATACACAGCTATTCCAGTTACTGTAGCCTGTCATTTGGACCTTCTTTGGTAATTTGGCCCCCAGCTCCAGTGTTCAAATAAATCAAATGTGGCTGCCATGTGAATAAAGTGAATTGGTGTGACCTGAATGGATTAATTTATGAGGAGAGGTTTGTCTCCATCACCTCAGTTGTCCTCCTCTTGTCATGCTCCTGTGCACCTTGACTCCTCAGAGGCCGCTGGTCTGCAGAACCCACCTAAATACTCACATTATTCAACATACCAATGTCTAGCATTCTTCAGTCATCAGCCTTTAAACAGGGACCTTCAGGTTTCTGAGATGCGTCCAGTTGGTGATAGCAAATATACACAGTGAAATTTGCCACACTGTTGCTCTTGTGTGAAACTCAGGATACATAATGAAAGTGCTCTATGCTTCAGTGCTTCTCTCTCTCTCGCTCTCTCTCTGTCTCTCACTCTCTCTCTCTCTCTCTCTCTCTCTCTCTCTCTCTCTCTCTCTTTGCCTCTCTCTCTCTGTCTCTTGTCTGAGGGGAACGTTAAAGCTCCTTAAAAGGTAGACGAAACAGAATAAGAAGAGAAGAGCATCTTTGTGCTGAGATGTATAAAAGCACACACACAGTTTTCTCTCTGGAAGTGAGACTAAACGCGAGGTCTTTGGTGAGGCAGAATAATCAAATAACATTCTATGCAGCTTTCCAATATGATTAAGCCAGGTTGCCATTTACGAAGGCTAATTTAGAATGAGTTGTGATTAGCTATACTACCCTCTAAGGCATACATTTAAATGGAACACATTTTAACCAGCTGGGAATATGACAGTGGCAGCTGATTCTTGTAAGTGCTGCACTTTAGTGTTTATTTCTCCACTTTCACTGTAATGGACCATTTACCTACCTGGGGAGGAGACAGGAGACTAGAGCCATTATTTTATACAGCGATAGAGATAGAGAAGGCGTGTGTGTATGTGTGTGTGTGTGTGTGTGTGAGAGAGAGAGAGAGAGAGAGAGAGAGAGTGACAGATGACATGGAGAGACTCCCTTGGGTTGGACTTCCTTGGGCTGACTTTTACTGCAGTCATTTCACTCTAGGGATTAAAACTCACAGACCCTCCCTCCTTCCCTCCCACTGCGGCCTAGGGTAGATTTATTATTTACCCCAGTTATTTATGACTTTAGAGCTGTGATGGAGAGGCCTACAGGGCTAGCGAGAGTGACATACTGCCAGACTGAGATTAAAACTCTCAGCCTTGCGTAATTCACTTTGATTACTCTCTCGTTCACCATCAAAGAAAGCCTTTCTTCTCCCTGCGGCTGGGCTATTCTTGCTCGGGGAGATAGATGCTGGCTATTCAGCGGCTGAATGTATGGTCTCCGGCAGGGAGACGCAGATCCCATCATGTTGGGCTTGAGGTGGACTCGTGTCACTTGTCACTTGCCCTGTTATTTAGTAGGATGATGTAGGTTGTTTCCCCTCTAAAGTCAAAGTGTTTCTCTTCCAGCGCCCCACTGGAGTGTCTTAAGGTAAAACCCAAGGCTCAGGACTGTGTGGTCGAGAGACAACTGGCTTTGTCATCAGCATGTATCAGCAAATTCCTTCACTTCCCTCATCTCTCTGCATGTTCCCCTCTTGATCTTACTTTCCCTCCACTTCCTCTTGATGTTTCCGCCCTTTCACCTCGTTTGCCCTTTCCCCTACTATCATATAACTCTATATCATATAACTTTTTTCCTATGCTCTTTCTTTTGTCTGTCTGCTTTGACAGAGTGAGTAATGTTGATCATTACCAGGCTCTGATGGCCCCATATCAGATCAAATCCCCTTCAGTGCTCTGTCAATGTCACCAAGGAGCCATTCTGAGGCTAATGGTCCAATCCCAGCACCAGGATCTTTGTGGTACACCAGACTAAAAATAGCCCATACAGTACACTACACTGGATATGCTGAACACGTTATTTTGCTAGGTTCAACTTTTATTCCCCATTTTACATTCAGGTGCATTTGAATGCAGCTGTTATGGGTCAAAAGTTCAGAAACTTAGGGAAAGTTCAGAACTCTTAGGATATTTGTAACTTTTCTTTGTTAAAGTCTGTTCATAATGTCATGTTCATGTGTTACAGAACTCAAGATGGAGAACACCTGGAGAACATTTTCCTCATGTGACCATTGTGAATTTTGGTGTTTAACAAGAGAAGACAGTGTAATCAATTGAGGATCTAGCTGTAAATCTTGCAGTCCCAGCAGCCCAGAACAATAAGACAGACGCCTATAGCACGGTACAGAAGTTGGGGATGCACTAAGCACCTCAGAACCGGTGCAGGCTGGGTTGGCTCTAGCCTGCCCTGCTGTTTCATAGATGGCTTGCTGATGGGATGAGAAGCAATGATGGCTCTATTACCTGCAATATGCTCACTCACATTGTGTGATAGCTGACTCCCTCACAATTTTTGAAATGACAGCCGATGACAGCGAGACCGGAGGATAGTTATTGACATTATGGAAATGAACCCTGCTTTCCTATTGATTGTTACTGTGCCTGAAAATGTGATTGCATGGCTTCTATTTTGGCAGTCACATAGTGATGTGCATATAAAAATGTGATTTTTGTGGGGTCATAAAGAATAATTGTGCATCCTCTTTCTTAGCTGGAACATGCACTTAAATGAAATGTATTTTGAACCATGACAAATTCAAAGCTTCACTTACACATTGGTAACCAACCATAACAGAAGAAACAAACTGTTTCCAGACAGATGTTTTTAGCTATATTTGTCCGGTGCCCGAGGGGGACTCTGAGTACTGCCCATACCTGCGGATGAGAAAACAATCTAATGCTGGGTCTGGGAGTGGGAACATTTAACAGGAGATTGCAGGTGATTTCACCGTCGAGGGGACTTGTGGGGGTGCAGTTGTGGTTGCATTGTGGTTAGTGGTTGCCTAGGCCACTGCTGTGAGTCCCCGGGCCTCACAACACTGCCATCTGAATCCAATCCACAGTCTGATGGATTGGGATGCAAATTGACAGTGTCAGATTTCATATCAACTGCACTGGGGCCAAGAGCAGGGCTGTAGTCTAATAAAGGGAAGACAGTGTGTCTAAAGGTTGTGTGTGAGTATATGTGTGTGTCAGTGTACTCACACACACACACACACACACACACACACTCACATGAAAATGTATGATACAAAAAATAACCTCAACCCTAAAACTGCCAATGCCCCTGCCTATGAAGCTGCTGTGCATTGCAGTCATCTTATACAACCCCTTTGCAAATAGGAAGCATATGCTGTGAGAGTGTTGCAGCTTGGTGCTGGAAAGCGGTTGCAGTGACTAAGCCTGATGTGTCAATCTGGGATTGTACAACCCTCTGGCTATCACAGCTCAGAGTGGAGTGATGAGAGTGACATCAGTACCATATGTCAACCAGCAAAAACCAGCCCAGAGACAACATGACTAACCCCATGTCAGGATTGATGGCACAGGAAAACCCTCCTACACCTCCCTCTCTCCCTCTGTGTGTGTGTGTGTGTGTGTTTGTGTGTGTGTGTATGCGTGCCTGAGGGTACGTGTGTGTGTGTGTGTGTGTGCATGAAAATTGTTCTTACAACAATTAATAGACAGAATTAGAAACATGTGAGAGTGGAAAGACAACAACATATTTGCCTGTTTGACAATATTGTACTCCTAATATTTAGTTGCATGCACAGCATTCTACTGTGAGTTTGCTTTGATGTGTAAAATGGTTATTGTCTGCCATCCAGTGGCTGCACTCATAACCACAGATAGAGATCATGGCACTGCATACACTTCATAAGTATAATCTTCCAGAAAAAAAACAGATAGCATGAGCACATAGCCCCTCGACTGACATCCTCACATTGGCTTCCAATCATGATTTGTATTGATTTTACTTTAATTTATCTGCATGGCATCAAGGGGGAGATTAAATGAAGTATAGAGGAGATGAAAGGGGATGGCATCTTATCCCTGTGGAACAGAGCAGAGCAGAAGTCGCACACACACACACACCCAGAGAGACTAGACTGGTCTGAAACAGATAAGCAGAATCCTGCGGTGTGCTTTGTCTCAGAGGGGAGATGTATCTGGGTACATCAGTAGGAAGGTTACATGGTAGGAGTTTGATATCTCATGGTGATAACTGGAAGTGTTGCTGTAAGGTTTCACACTGGCACCCTCTGTCTCTTGCCCGTCAAGAGACAGAGGGTGGCCACACACACTCCTGGCCACACTACTGGCCTTGTGTGGCCAGGAGCGCTTCTAGCATCTACTGTGTTTGCCTGAACCCCTGCTCCCTTGGGCCTATGCCAGACATCTTGATGTGAGTTGCACATAGACACACACGCACACAGTGCTGAAGAGATTTCAACAGGAAGAGGAGTCTGCTTTGAAAATTAAAATAACCTTGGCCAGAGGGCAGAGCTCCACTGCTGCTCAGTTCTTCCAATTTATCTGCTGCTTGCTACCTTTGGTTAAGTATGGTTACCAAGATAGCCTGAACTATAATATTTTGATCCTGAAAGAGAATGTATGTACCCACATCTCCACCCTGCCAATATACTTAATGATACACAAAAGACAGTGTAAGACGAGCAACAGATTTATTTCACATTTTTTAAATATCACCAGCTTTGTGAAGGAATCATAAAGCCATAAAGACATCAAGGAAAGTGTCACAGGGATTTTCAGGGAGACTCTAATGGTCTTATGGTCTATAGAAAACCATAAAGAAGGATCAGTTGATGGCTAACGATGCACTAAATTCATTGATGGATCAGAGATGGGAGTTTTGAATGACTGGTAGAATGCTCCGGCTTTGTTTTGTTCACTGAAGTCAGATAATGGTAACATTAACACCATGCTTCCTGGAGACAGTTGAAGTGTGAGTGACATCATCGTCCAATCCTTCTCTATCATATCCTAAAATACAACCTCTTGCCTAGAGTAGGCCTGGGAGAGTCAAGTGCAAAACCACTGTGTGCTGGGGGGGTCAGAGGTTAGTGCTGACAGGGTGAAGCCAAGCAGCTAGAGAGAAAGAGTGTACATGTGGGTGTCACAAGGGTTCAGGAGACAGATAGTGAAGCACTGCAATCACAACAATACAAATCACACACAACTCGGGTAACTCGGGTAATACAGGTTAGCCATTGGCTACAGTCAACGGGATTACAGGGAAAATTTAAAATGAAACCTTTTGGACATGTTAAGAAGGACAAAGTTGTTGTTTTTCTGGTCCCAGAAGTAGTTACTGATGATGCCTTACACCAGTGACCTGGTCCATCTGACCTCTCACCAGTGTGTGTGTGTGTGTATATGTGTATGTGTGTGTGTGTGTGTGTGTGTGGTGGGGGCAGCAAGGGCAGAGAGTGTCATAGTCACACAGGCACTTGAGAAAAATGACAAAACACTACAACTTCCATTAAGGCACAGAGACTACACTCACAAACACACCTGTCTTTGGGACAAGAACAGCATGATCCACTCAATAGATACACACAGTACAGTACACTTGAAAACAGATGGACTGATAGTAGAACCCAATAGTTTACTTCACTATTGTAGTAATCTGTATTCTTTATATAGAGTTTCATTCCAACATGAGAATTCCACCATTTTACAAAAACGACACCTACTCTGACAAAATGATCGCTAACATCAAAGGAAAACGCATTACAATGCTGTTTAAGTTATTGGTTAACTAAAGATATCAAGAGAATAAGAATATCAGAATATCAATAAGACAATCATTTTACCCAAATGCAAGTAGAACATTTTGGAGCAAAACCCTTCATTTATTCTCTAAACTCTATTTTCAGAAGAGGCAATAACCTTTTGCCTCAAAAGGAAACATGGTCTCAAAAGAACAAACAGAAAAACAAATTGTTAAAAAATATACATTTTGCTTGATTGAAACTAGTGAGATTATCTTCAAGTAAATGATATATCTAGGCTTGCTATGTCTTCAAACATTACAATACAAATGTGGTGAATGGCTCTAAAATGGCTCCAATAATAACACACATATCAGCATTGGGCTGCTTTCAGAGCCTAATATACGATTTATGGTTAAATACAGTATTATGCCTTGTCTGCATCTAAAGTATGAGTGAAATAAAAATTAAAACTGCATATTTCAAATATATGATTTTCATAAAACAGCAACAAATGCTTAGTGTCATCTAGTCTGAAGAAAATACATTCAAATGCTTCCATTACTTTTACCACGGAATGCCCATTAACCTTACACAGCAGCTTAGTAGAGACGCAATACCCCTTGATGCAGGTTTCATTCAACCGTCTTCAAGATCTTGTACTGGACAATGGCATGAGTCTATCCTATTCTGACGTTACTGGATTTCATCTTAGAGCTAGCTGCAGCTGCTTGGCCAGCATAAATCAGCACCTAAAATCAGCAGAGGTAATTAGACATAGTGGATGCACACATACCTTGGTACGCACCTTACATAGGCCCACACACACACACATGCATGCTCGTCAATGCATGCACACATGCAAACAAACACGCTCAAGCTCACACACACAAAATGAGCATGACAAGTTATTCAAACTCACACAAGTAATAAAGAATGTGATTGGCAAGGTATGGAATTTTAGGATGGGATTTTTTTCTTCACTTCATTGGTTTCCAAACTGAATCTCAGACTTATTTATTTATATTGTAGTGGTCATGGCCACAGGTCTCCTCAACTCCTCTCACATAAGCATCTCCCTCCCTTTTATCCTCCCTTTTATTAGCCCTCTCTTTCTTTTTCCCCCTTTCTCTCTATTGTGAATAGACAGTGAATAGAGCGATGATGCAGTAGTGTGGTGAGTGAGCTGAACAGTCTTTCTCCCATTCCTAAGCAAGTTGGGCATTCGTGGACGGATGTTTGAAACTTGCAGTTAGGAATACAGTATGTTGCAAACAGCGGAAGGAGCAAGTAAATGGTTGTGAATAAGGAGGAAGCATGCTAGCTGGGGAGCCCGCTAAGGTAAGCGCCGCTGGGTTGTGCGGCCTTGTGGGTAGCACTGTGTATCTTGTAGTATAATACTGAGTAGAATAAAGTAGTGCAGCATAACACTGTTTGACTGTATTTATGGGATTGTACTGTGTCGTACTGTGGTATTGAGGGGGGTCTGTACTGCTAGCTAGGGAAGTGCCCATCAGT